>APFE031370249.1:10365-37549 GCA_000404065.3 Pinus taeda | reverse complement strand
TTTTCCCGACTTTTTCCACCTCCTTCGTGCGGGGTCTTTGAATGGGCCGCCCACGCACCCTCTTCATTATTCCGTTTGACATAACTGTGTTCCGTCCGAATCTAGGGCCCCTTCACACCCCTATTGGGGATATGTTATATATATATGAAAAGAGATAAAATGAAGTTTAAAAAGAAAAAAAATGAAAGAAAATAGAATCTTGAAAAAAAATGAGTAGCAAAGTTTATATTTACTAAAATATGATATGACAAACAAACATGTATCTATATATCTAGGGAAAGAATGAGAGAGTAAAAGTAAGCATGATCCATCATTCACAATATACTTAGCACAAAATAAAGAAAATAAAATGACAAATTATTTTTCTTTTGGAGAAAAAATGAGAATCATAGAATGTATACATATTAAAAGAAAATATGATAAACAAAACATATAACTATGTATCGCAAAAAAACGAGAGAGTGGAAGGTCACTTTGACTCACCGTTCACAACATACTTCACACAAAATAAACAAAAGGACTGATCAAATTCTTCATTTTCTATCTTTCTCCTGCATGTCATCTCATCTCATCTGCGAATCATTTAAACCTATTAAAAAGTTTGAGAGAAAAATACACAGATACAAGGAGACACAAATATAGAAATGAGTGAAAATTACAACTCAAATCTTATTCAAAGAAAATAAAGCACTACAAATATTTCTAAAACTGAGTAAACTAAGTATAAAAATTATCTAAATAACCCAAAAAATAAAATACTACAAATATTTTTAAAACCAAGTAAACTAGAGATAATTTGATATAGAAATTATCTAAATAACCCACAAATTAAAACACTACAAATATTTCTAAAACTGAGTAAACTAAGTATATTTTGACATAAAATTGATCTAAATAACCCAAACAAACCCACGAAACACATCACACTTTTACTTTGAAACAGAGATATTATATTATGAGATCATTTTCATTTTCAAGGAAACTCACTCAAAATTCCTTTCACGCCAAAACCAATAAGCACAGAATTAAATCCAAATCAACTTTCCCATTGCACGTCAATGATTAAAACCCATGAGATTTGCTACAATTCTGTCAGAAAGTAACTTAATAGATAAAAATGTTTAACCTCAAACTGGTGAGATTTCCTCCCATTCTGTCTGAAATTAATTTAATAAATAAAAGTGTTTAATCTCTGCAATGACTTTCTCTACCAAGGAAGCATCGCAGTATGGTTAAGTAAAACTCATCTCTAATATATAAATTAGAAGAGAACCACAAAAACATACAATATAAATTGCTCAACCAATAGATAAAAACGAAAAAAAAAAGACAGGCCAACCAAAAGAAGCGAACCAAAATGATGTGTACGTACAGGGCAAAGGCCTGTGATATTTTTCGGCAGACTTGTATCCACAACTCCTTCCAACAACTCGAACAGAGAACAATGTTTTTAGAGCTCGGTGAATGTTAACCCAACCATCATCATACATGCAAAACCATATTTAGCGATCTATCTTCTCTACATTCGCAACAAAATAAAATGAGAAGGCAAAACCAGATGCCAAAACTGTAAAATCCAAGATACACGCCCATGCAGCAGAGGAAACAAACATGGACAAAAAAAAGGAAGGGAAGGCAATGCAATGCAAAGAAGAGAAGAGGCAGAAGAGATGAAAGTCTGAACATGTTATGCATGCCAGAATGTCTTATAAACTCTCCCTTTCAAACGGTCAATTCCATTCCCAACCTCATGCACTTCTGAATTTGAATTCCATAAATTTTTTAATTATATATAATATATATATTTTTTTTTGAAAAAGCCAGAAATTCCATACTCAACTCTTCTGAATTTGAATTTGAATTCGATTTTTGATATTTTTGGCAATATATTTTTGAATTATTGAAAATATTTATTTTGATTTTAATTACAAAAAATTTAAAAATTGAATATCTATTTATTAAAATTATTTCATCTATTTGGGATAGCTTAATTGACAGTGATATAAATTAGCAACCACGAAAATGAAGTCCTCACTACATAATTAGAAATAAAAAAAATGTAGATTTTATCCAGCTTAATATTTTTTTCATTAAAAATAGTTTTTTTTATTTATCATAAAAATACATTTACTTTATCGTTAATATATTTGGGTGTATCAAAACGTTGTTTTGGTTGCCGATCAAATTGTTATAAAGAAAAAAAAAACAAAAACCTTGGAGAAGAATATTAATTATAATAATAATAATAATATTTATTTTTAAGGTTACAACTAATCTAGACACCAAATTGGTGTCTGAGACTCCCTTGTTTGTGGGACAAGGGACCTACCTCCACGCAGCGATTTGACTGCTAAGTCTATAATGGCATACATACTCTATCCCCTCTGGTTTTGAACCTATAACCTCAAGGGAATAGAGAAAATATAAAAACTTGATAGGCCAATACAATGCAATGGAAGAGAAGAAATGAAGCTAAAAAAAATAGCAAATATTTTGTTTATAAGAATGTTTATTTGATTTTTAGTATATTTGGTTTTATTAATAATGTTTTAAAATATTAAAATTTAAAAACATATCATAAATAATCAGTGGTGTGGAATATTTAATTTTTAAGTAGAAAGGTAAAACAATGCAATTTTGAGTGGTGGAATATTTTGTGACCGGCATTAAAATAATATAGATATATGTTTATATTTTGGTTTTTAACAAATAAAATTAATATTTTATTTTGAAATAAAATTTTAAAATTTAATTATTAATATTATTAGATATAATAATCACTAGAATATTTTTATTATTAATTTCTTTTAATTATAAAAATATTGTATATATATATAAATTAAATCACATAATTATAATTAATATTAATAAATAATTATTATTTTTGTTTAGTTAATAAGTGAAGTGTATCATAAAAATAAGTATTCTGATGTTTTTATTTTTTTATGAAATAATTTATATATTTCATATGAATACCTATTTCAATCTATTATATCAAAATTATATTCAAGCTATTGCATCAATTTTTTTTTAGCTTGTAGAAATTGAATTTATTTGAAAAGAACCATAATCTTTTCTCACAATCACCTAATATAACCTTAATTGATTACATTTTCAATATTAATTTTATAATTATTCTAGTTTTAATTTAATATATTTATTAGAATGAAAGTATTATTTTTATAATAAAAATATATTATAAAAAATTAATATAGATTTATAAATCTTACCAATTTTATGAGTTATGAAATACTAAAACCTTTTAACTTATTTTTAAAAATTAATTGTAATCATATCATATTTCGTGGTGCGATGAGGTTATATTTTAACATTTAATCTGAAAAAGAAATTAAAAAAATTGCATTCATACATTTATTTTTATTTGATATCAAATAAGAGAATTCATTAAATTATCAAAAACAACCTTCTCATCGTCGTATATTTATTTAAGATATAATTTTATCAATGATGAAAAACACTTTGTCATCCTCTTATATTGCTTCGTAACATCCCGAACTTATGCACCACTGTAATTTTTTTTAATATGATTAATTTTGGAAAATTGTCGTTCCTTTCTGCATTTTCTTATTACCTTAATTCCGGTTGAATTGACGTTAAATCTTGAGTTGATAGGTATACACATAATATTTGACTCTTTATTTTCGTTGGGTCCAACGACATCTAACATCATTGATTTTATATATATATGGTTTAGTACATGTGCTTCTTAATGTTTATTTATTGTATTGCCTTAATTTATTTTGGATTGATATCACGATGGTTTCATTTCAATGCCACGACATAGGATGGTGTTGTGGTTATATATTTCCAATGGTTTAACATAGTATATTACTCTTTCTTTCTAATTTATATTATGATAGTGTTTGAGCAAATGTTAACTTAGATAGCTTTTATATTGGTGTGCAGCTTCTTGTTTTTGATGAACAATCAAGAACGATAGATTTCGAGCATTATGTGTTTCTATCTCTGCCATTGTGTCAATTTAGAGTTTTGTTGAGGACTCAAAAGATCTATGGTTCGTACTCTTTAGGGTTGCAATCAACGACGGGAAGATATGGGGGTTGGTTATGGGAAACTACCCTTCTCTTGCTGCTCTGAGTGATTTTCGTTTGCACCCTCATTCTTACAGGAAGAGCTCTGCATTAACTACCCACTCTGCCAGGTTTGGATTACCTATGTTCCTCAGTCGCTAACTTCCCTTCAGTCAACTATAACCTAAAAGTTGTGATAGCTGACTCGCATGAAAGTATAAATTACTTAACTAAGGAAACCCTCATTTAAATTTCAGTTGCGGGTGACTTTTTAGTCTGACGAGTGTTTATTATATTCATGTGACTGTGACTCTTTCTGAATGATGTATCATTTCGTCTTAGTGATATTTTCTTATTTGCTATTATTGAGGATGGTCATCCTCCGTCATTGTTCTAGCGTTTTTCAAAGACCGCTTTTGATGACGATTTTCGGGTTTTTCTGTTAAAGATAAAGGAGAATAGTTGTTTCACTAGATTTTAGAATAGGAATTAGTTTTTATTTTTTTAGGGTATGGTTCTAATTTCCCTAAAATTATATACACTATATAATATTGGAAGTATATTGAGAATGTAGAGCATTCTGAAGAACCAGGCTTTCCTGATTTAGACTCTCATTTATAGAATTGACTAATGATTTATTTATTTATTAATTCAAACATCTCATTTTAACATGGTATCAGAACTACAAAGCTAATACCTAAATGGAGAGAGGCGGATGAAACCTGTACCTAAATGGAGAGGGCGGATGCAGTTGAGGCAAAATCAACCTATTTTCTAAAGTGATAGTCGCGACCATTTGCCATTTTTTATCTTCAGATTGGCGTGTGTGCTGAGAGGAAAATCGCATCAACCTTGCGTGAGGGGAAGAGACTGCGTTTTTTTGTTTTTGTTTGTTTGTTTGGTTTTGTCTTTTTTTGGCCTGCCGCGTGTGTTTTTGTGCGGTGGGCTGCCGTCTTACAAGGCCGCGTGCATCAGCGCCAAAGTAGATCTCTGCGTGAAATTGAAGCTGCGTGGAGGAGGCCGCGTTGAATGCGTCGATCAGAGGCAGCGTGTTGGATTTGAATCCGTGGAGTAAGCTGCTGATCGGGGGTAATTCATTTGATTAGCTGCACCGACAAAGATTGTCGTGGGCGCTGTGAGTGATAATCATCTGTTGCGGCGTGGAAGAGATCTACACACCGGAAGCGTGGAGGTCGTGATCCAGCACGAGGGGCCGACCCACACACTGCGTAAGAGACGAAATTTCTTGCCTGGAGGCCGTTGAAGCAGACGTGTTGGAGGCCGAAATTGCTTGCCTAGAGGCGTGGTACGCAGCCGGTCCTAGCTGGGCTTTCTCCACAGCCTGCTCAGATACGAATCCGATTCCGCACGAGAGAGCCGTGGCTCCGTGGCACCGTTTCAACAAGTGCGTGCTTGAGGGGGGAATTGCCTTCGAAAAGGTTAACGGCGCAGAGCTCTGGTCTTACACCTCCGAGCTTCCATGCTATTAAGTCACGGTGAAATTAATTGCAAGTCACGCTGGTATTGCTTTTTATGTTTGATTAATGTCGAAATACATTGCGAATGGAAGAGAATCTCTATTGGAAGTTTTTAAAGTTTTTTAATTAAAGAGGAGGCTTGTTATTAAATGGGGCGATTATTTTATAGGGGAAATAATTCATTTAATCCTTCTAAAAAAGAAAGGCGTGAATATTTTTAAATAAGCAATCTTATTTAATGTTTTTATTTAAATTCTTGAGTTCAAGTATTTTAATCCCTTAATTAAAGAAAATGAGTGGTTCTTCATTTGAAATAGGGGCTGATTGCAAAAAACCCCATATCTAGGTTGGGTTCATTTTTTATCAGGCATTTCAGACAATTTATTTTTTAAGAAGATCCAGGTTGGTTTTTGTTATTGGGGTTGAAGTTTTTTTATTCATTCAAGATGAATAATCAAGTAGTTGAAGCTTACCTCAATGAAAACAACAAGCTAGATGGATCCAATTACTTTGGTTGGAAATTCAAGCTGTAAACCTGCTTGAGGGACAATGCATGGACGATTGTGAAAATGATGAGGTGAAGCCAAACTTCGTTGCAAGAGGAACAACAACAACAATCCAACACTGGGACAAGTGGGAGACTAAGGCGAGAATACTCCTAAAATTGTTAGTCAAAGATTGCATTATTCCCCATATCCATGATTGCAAGACTGCACCAGAGATATGGAAAACGCTCAAGGATCTCTATGAGGTCAAGAACACCAATCGACTGCTATTCTTGAAGAGCAAGATTCTCTCCATCAAGATGGAGGAGAATGATAGAGTTGTAGCATTCATTTCACGGATCAAGGGGCTCAAGAACACGCTGGGTGATATCAGTGAAGTTATGTGATATACTGATTTGGTCACGATTACCATGAATGGTATGATTGACGAGTATCAAATGTTCATCACTGGCTTGAATGAAAGAGAAAAAGCCCCCCATTACTCCCAGCAATGGCACCGAAGATTGAATGTGGAGTCCCTATATCCTTGTGGTTAGTGGGGAACGACCATCGAACCAAATTGCGTATTTGAAGAATTGGTAGGAATCCTCATGCAGGAGGAGGAAAGATGACTGACTCATAAACCCCAGAGTTCAGATCTGGGCTTAATGGCGAAGAAGAAGCCCTTCAGAGAAAATCCAAATGTAACACAGAAGAGCAACGCAACCCCACAGAGAAAGATGCCTCACCTCAAGGTACATCTTTCAATAGAAATGACTCTGCGACCAAATGTTTTTATTGTGGTAGAACCGGCCATATAGCCAGATATTGTACGAAAAAGAAGTTTGATGAAGGTTAGAAGAGCCATAAGCAACATGCAGGTCATTTTGTTGATGAGGAACACAGTTAGAACATCAAACTATTCATATCTGACTCTGCACTTTCGACTAAGGAGGATGAAACAGATACCTAGTTTGTCGACTCAGGTGCATCCATCCACATGACAGGGAGCAGATAGTGGTTTGAAGACTTCAAAGAGACTAGCAGTGGAGCAAACATCTATCTTGGCGATGATAGAGGGTACCAAATCAAAGGTTATGGTAATATTCCTGTTGTTTTGCCTGATGGAAATATTAGACATATACATAAGGTTATGTATGTACCCAGGATAAAAAAGAATCCGCTCTTTGTTTCTACTATGACTAATCAGAATCTCAAGGTAGAGTTTTATAAATCATAGTGTCATTAAAGACCTGTTGGATTCTATGAAGCCTATTGCATCAGGTATTCGTGTGGTAGGATTGTACAAGTTAGATGTCAAAAGTGCACCACATCAGGAATTTGCATCATCTGCCATGACTACAATAGACTTATGGCACCAAAGGTTCGACCGTATTAACTTCAATGATTTGCTACTTTTATAGAAAAGAGGTATGGTCGAAGGTCTTCCTGTTTTAAAATCTATTCATATTGATTGTGATGCATGCGCACTAGGAAAGTTGCACAAAGATGAATTTCTTGTGAATCCTGATAAAAAGAAGAGAGATATACTCGAGCTGGTACACATAGATCTATGCGAGCCTATGAAGACAAGATCGTTAGGTGGTGCATACTATTTTTTATTGTTTATTGATGACTGTACTAGATTTCCTTGGGTGTTTCCTCAGGAAGAAGAGCAACACTTTTGAATACTTCAAGGAGTTCAGAAGTATGGTTGAAAAACAGACATGTAAATGCATCAGGATTCTCGGCTCGGATCAAGGGGGAGAGTACAAGAAAGCTTATGTACTCAAATACTGCAAAGATAATGGGATACAACAACAGTTTACAGTACCCCACACTCCTCAACAAAATGGGGTTGCAGAGAGGAAGAACAAAACCCTTGTGGAGTGTGCTCACAGTATGTTGAAAGGTAAGAATATTTCTAATGGATTTTGGGCTGAAGCAATTAATACTGCAGTATATCTAAAGAATAGGAGTCCAACAAGAAGTTTATATTTTAAAACTCCTTTTGAAGCTTTGTTTGGTTATAAGCCTGCAATTAAGCATTTGAGAGTTTTTGGCAGCAAAGCCTTTGCTCATATCCCAAAGGAAGATAGAAAGAAACTTGACTCAAAGGCCATCAAATGTATTTTTGTTGGGTATTGTATAGAATTTAAGGCCTACAAACTGTTTAGTCCCTCTACTCATAAAGTGTTTGCGAGCAGAAATGTAGTGTTTCATGAGTAGGTTAATGATGGAAGCCATGAGAGTGCTAAGGAAGAATGGCACATGCCCTTGTTGGTGGAAGAAGGAGGTGATGAATCAGGTGACAACAATAAGCAAAAACCGATGCAACAGCAACAGGAAGGGAAAGAAGATGATGTAGTTGTCAAGCCAAGTCTAGAAAATGATGATTAGACAAGGTTTGAAGCTACCCCAACACTCAGGAGATCAGGTAGGAAAGCTCAGTTCCCAGCAAGATATAGGGAATTTCTTTTATAACTAGTATGATGAATGTTTTTGAACCTTCTAGTTATAAGGAAGCAAATGAATGTAGTGAATGGAAAACAACTATGGAACAAGAATATGAACCTATAATCATAAACAACACTTGGGAGCTGGTTGAACTTCCTGAAGGGAAACAAGCCATAGGCTGTAAATGGTTGTATAAACCCAAGAATAATGCATATGGAATTATAGATAAATTAAAAGCTAGATTGGTAGCAAAGGGGTATTCACAAAAAGAAGGCATTGACTATGAAGAAACCTTTTCCCCCGTAGCTAAACTAAATACTATCAGAATGTTGATTGCTTTAGCTACTAAGAAACATTGGACGATTCACCAACTAGATGTAAAATATGCATTTTTAAATGGGGAATTGAAAGAGGAGGTTTATTTTGAGCAACTTGAGGGGTTTGTCCATAAAGGGAAAGAACATTTAGTCTGTATATTAAAGAAAGCTCTATATGGACTAAAACAAGCACCCAGGTCCTGGTGTGAAAAGATTGATTCATTTTTTTTGCAACTTGGCTACAACAAAAGTAAAAACGACCCTAATCTGTATACCATGAAAGATGAAAAGGGATGCATAGTGTTGATTTCTTTGTATGTGGATGATTTAATTATTACAGGTGATGCTATTGCTCTAATCAAAGAAACCAAGCAAAAAATGTCATAGGTGTTCGAAATGAAAGACCTTGGTGAATTAAGATACTATTTGGGTCTTGAGATCTGGAGAGATTCAAGACAAACTTTTCTGTCCTAGGGTAAGTATGTCAGAGGTCTACTGGAAAGATTCAATATGGATCAGTGTAAGGCTGCAATAGTACCACTACAACAGAACCTTAAACTTTAGAGTGAGGATGGCTCTAAAGAGGCAGATGCGACACTTTATAGACAACTGGTTGGGAGCTTAATCTACCTGACCACTACTAGACCAGATTTGGCGTATGCAGTCAGTGTGCTAAGTCAATACATGTCCAAACCACTTGAGAGTCATTGGAATGCAACAAAAGGTGTTTTAAGGTATGTACAAGGAACTATAGACTATGGTATTATTTATACTGATTCCTCTGATGTTAGATTGACAGGATTTACAAATTCTGACTGGGCTAGAAATGTAGACGACTGCAGATCCATAATAGGCTATGCATTCAACATTGGATACGGGGTGATTACATGGAGAAGTAAGAAGCAAAACACAATTCCTTGTCTTCAGCAGAAGCAGAGTATCAAGCTATGTGTGCAGCAACATGTGAGGTAGTTTGGTTGCGGAGACTTCTCCAAGATGTTGGGGAAGAACAAAAAGATGCAACAACAATCAGATGCGACAACCAGAGTTCAATCAAACTTGCTAATAATTCAGTGTTTCACAAGAAAACTAAACACATTGATACACAATCCCACTTTGTCAAGGAGAAAGTTCAATCAAAAGAAATACATCTTGTATATTGTAAAACGTGTGATAATGTTGTAGACATTTTCACTAAGCCTCTTGGAAAAATTACGTTTGAAATGTTTAGGGAGATGTTAGCATATTTGTGAACCCCTTCTCCATTAAGGGGGAGTGTTGAAGATAATGGAGAATCATATACTAGTGTGAGTTGGTTCACGAGACCTTAGAATAGGAATTAGTTTCTATTTCTTAGGTTATGGTTCTAAATTCCCTAAAACCATGTATGCTATATAATGTTTGAATTATATTGAGAATGTAGAGCATTCTGTAGAGCCAGACTCTCCTTCGTAGAGCTGACCAGTGAGCTTTTTATTTATTAATTCAAGCATCTCATTTTAAGATCTTCCCAGTCACTTATGCGGAAAAGGTATACTTCTTACTTAGTTGTGCCCGTATATGAAGGATTGGGTATTTTAGCTGAGGGTTTTACATTCTTAGGTTAATCTTTTGCTTACTATGTATGGTCTACTCTCATTTCTCCCAGTTCCACACTTATCTTACAGGTATGAGATACAAGCATTTACATTAAACGTTTATTCCTTGGTTAAATATTTCAACTCATTATTGTCCTCACTAAACATCTAGTCTCCCTATTTTTTGTTATGCAGATGGGTTTTCCATCTCTTGGAGAAACTATCTCATTTGGATTAAAGATTCAAATTTTCAAACAACTTAACCCAGGTTCTCTTGCTAACCCTTCTTCTCAGTTTTTCAAGTTTGATCTTTGGGGAAACCACACCCCATTATTGTATTACCCCTAAATTGGGGTTCTTAGGGTTTATGAAATTACAAAATATTTATAGCTTGTGAAGTTAATTACCGGCTCTTGTAAATTCTCAAAATGTTTAGAAAATAATTTTGACTTGGAACACCTATCAAAACTTTTGTTCATATCTGGGAAAACCTAAAAGTTGTCTATATATATATACCCATTGCAACGTTTCTTCAGTTTGACTATTTACTTTGAAAAAGGTGATACAATTTTTTCATTTTTGACAATTGTATTCGACATTCTATGCAACTATGAAATCCGATAATTTATCAATTGATTATTCTTTACGGACCTTTCAGGTTTTTACAATGTAAAAAGTTATTCTTCGGATGTGTATATATATATATATATATATATATATATATATATATATATATATGTATGTTAGTAAAATAGGGTCGGTATAAGTCCAAAATATTCATACCCCGCTAATACAGTTTTCCTGTGACAAGGGTTAAGTGAAATTTTTCCTTGATATACTTGCTGTGTGTTTTTTAGCAGTGTAAATATAATTGTTTTCTGGAAATATACCTAATATCCGAGTCATTCTTATTTCATGATATTATTATTTAATATATATATATATATATATATATATATAATTTAACTTTCTTACTGAATATCTTGGCTTTAGATAAATCTTAGATATTTCCAGCATGCTCTCCAACCCTAACTAGTTCTTGAAGTTAACAGATTCTCCCTTAAAGGGTTACAACAATTTATGCTTTATTTTATTTTTGGAAAGACCATACTGAATGGTCACAACCTATTTATATGTATTTGTTATGTTGTTTTCAAACATCTATCTATAGATTTGTTTACTTGTTAATCTTATGGAACATGACGAGCCTCATCCAGGGCCTACCTTGCTTCCTCCAGTCCTATTATTTAGAGCCCAAAACTATCTCTGGTTGTTGGTAATTATCTGGTTGGGCCTAGAGTCTAATATATCTCACTGTAAGAATTAGATATTCTCTCATTTTTGGTTTTCATATCAGACCACAATCAGAATTTTACCATTTAACAAGATCATACCACAATACTCACATAAAACTTTTTTCTTCTAAAAGGAAACAAAACATAAAAATAGAAGTTACATGAAAACACTTATCTATTTTCAAATCAACTAGGTTGCAACAAAAACCATAGAGGAGAGAAGCTTGCTCCACCCAACCAATGAGTACATGTGGTCTCTACCATAATCCCCCCACCCCCGAGCCAATTTCACTTCTAGAACAACTTTCTTATTACGAACCAAACCAAGTCCACCTAGGGATTTTATGACCACACTAGGTCATGTCTACAATTTCGCAAACCTCACAGGTATAGCTTGGAATTCCACTAGTTAACCAACTCAAGAATTCGTTTTCCTAGTAGTGTCCTACCTCCCTCAACAACATCTCGTCTGAGGTATCAACTTTAAGCTTTCCTCCCTTCGGCCTCCTCCAACTAGGCTCCAAGTCACTAGGTTGCCTTAGGATTTTTCCCTCATACCCTTAGGGAGAGGAATAATTGTCTTCTAATTGTCTAGAAAGTGAAACTCCATTTTTGCATCTTTTTCCTTCATAATTTCCATGGCTTCCCATAACTAGTTTTATTAATTAAATTTAGAATAAATTAAACTTTTATATTTATTACCTATTCATACCAGGCCTTCTATATGACCCACAATCTGCCAATTCATTTTAGTAAAAGTAAATTAAAACATTTACATTTCACTAAGGGGTATTAAATCTCTCCCCCCCTTGGCCCCAAGCAAAACATCGTCCTCAATATTTTTTCTTGGCCCTTCAAAACAAGTTGTGATATGCTTCACACATGAAACTATCATCTTCCCAGGTTCCCTCTTTCAGGCTAAAGTGTCTCCATTGCACTTTAACTTAGGTAATAACTCTCTTTCGTAGCATGATTTCTCTATGATCGAGAATAAGTAGAGGTTCAACTAAAAATTCTCCGTCTGGCTCGACCTACATTCACAGTCATTAGAGTTATCATTAGTTTCTCATCAATCACTAATCAAGAAACATATATAAAATCATTTCAGCTTTAATTTTTACCTATACATACTGCCAACTAATAAGGTGCTTAGGATCATATTGTTGGAAAATGTAACTATGTTCGGTCTTCATTAATGTAATTGAGTCATCATGTAATGTACTTGTCAAAAGAATAAAGAAAATAATTTATTATTATTATTATTGTGACTTATTAAACCATGGGTTTCATGCTTGGGTCACCTTTTTTTAGGTCAAAGTCCCCATTTAGGACTTCTAGGATTTATTCTGAGTTAATAGAGTCATTGTAATTTTAAAGAGACCCTTCTTGGGCTTTTGAATCATGCAAAAAGGTTAAGTATTGAGTCAAATATGATTTATGTATCCTCCACACCATTTTAGCCTAGAAGAAGATCAAGTCAGCCTAAGGACCCTATTCAACCTCACATGCAACCTATAAATACAAGCTCATCGAATTCATTTGGATCATCATTCTCACACACAAGTTTGATATCTCTTGTAGTTGGGAAAAAGTGCGTAATTCTCTTGTAGCTTGGAAGAGGTGTGAAGTCTGCTGCTGGGAAGCAGTGAATGTGAGTTTGGGGAATTCTAAGGAGAAAGGAAAAATAAAAATTTTGGTGCCTCTATTTCTTTGTTTCATGCTCTGCATTGGGAGATCGAAGTCTTCCAAGTTTGTTCATGCCGAAAGTTGCCAGTTGTCGGAAGCTACTACCTAGTTGAAGTTTCTAGAAAGGGGTAGAAATTATGGGAGGCTTACTTGGTGTGGAGGAAAGGTCTTGTCTTGGTGTAGGGTGAAGAGTCTCAAAGAATACTATTGAAAGAAATAATTTTTTGACTGGGTTTTCCCCTTGAGGGGGGTTTTGCCCTGGCATAATGCCTACATCTGGTGTTTATTGTTTTATGTGCCACTGCTTTGGTAATTGCTTAATGAACTAAATGAAAGAAGATATAAAGAATTATAATAATAGGAAACATCACAAGTAATTATAAAGAATAAGAAAATATTTCTGCCTTTTTGTTTTTCTAACATGGTATTAGAGTTTTGGTGAAGAAGGAAGTAAAAGGCAGTCTCAAGCAGTTGATCAAGGAACCACTGAAAAGGACTATCTCAGGGAAGTAATCTACTATATTTAAGGAAGATGTCTAACACAATCAAGGGATAGAAAAAAATTGAATGGGCCTCTAACTACAGGTCTTGGAAGAAGAGGATTGACCTAATCCTTGAGAAGAATAAAGTAATGGACTTGGTCAAAGGAAAGGTAAGGAAGCCTACAAAAAATTCCAGTGATGCTGTCAAACTGAAATACAAGGAAGTATAATTGGTGGCCGTGACTCTGATGGTAGAATGAATAAAGGAAAACCTTGTTCCATTCATAGCTAACATTGATCATGCTCAGGAAATGTATGAAGCCTTGTCAAAGTTATTTACTATTAAGAACATTGGTCAAGTAGAAAGTTTGAAGAATGAGCTAAGGACCACAAAGATGACTAAAGAATACATTGTGGCATCCTTATTTGTGAATATAGCTAGAATCAGGGATGATCTATTGGCCATTGATGAAATTGTTCCAAACAAAGAATTCAAGATCATTGCTCTATTACGATTGTCATCCTCTCGGGGTGCATTTGTTGCAAGTCTTAACAGTTGGAAGGAAGCTCCCATTTTTGAAGAACTATGGACTGCCTACAGTCAAGAAGAATTAAGGATCTCATTATTTGCCAATCTTGAAGGAGTATCAAATGCCTACATTGCTCAACATTAAGGAAAAAGATCGAAAGGACCAAGGAGGAAAATTGACATGTCTAAGATAGAATGTTATTAATGCCATAAGGAGGGTCAATTCAAGAGTGACTGTCCCAACAATCCAAATAATAATAAGAGAGATAGAGCTCATGCTAACTTTGCTGAGGAAGGAGATTCAAAGAAAGCCAAGCCCAAAGAATCTTACATTAGGGACTTGCACTACTAAGTCCTTTGCTTGTAGCTTTAAATATCTTGTTTTATATGTTTTAGAATTTATATGTTTTTAAAATATTTTGGAAAAGACATTTTTATTGTTTTTATAAGGTTGTAGGTATCCCTCGAGCTTTGGAGGGAGCCCCCAAAAACTCCCAAAGATAAGTATCTCATCTCTTTTCAGTTTTGGTTTCTTGTATGCATTTAATTTTGATTATATTAAATACTAATCACAATTCTCCCTCTGTTGTCTTGATTAGGAAAAACATCTGCAAGAAGTATGAAGGAGGGCCTCTCAAGTCAAGGTTGGTGAAGGAACAAAGGAATGTCCTAAATACATTGTTTTCTTTATATTGAAAGGATTATTCATTTGAAAAATTTATTACTAACATTGTTATGTCAATAAATCTACCCACCCCACTCATATTCTTAACTGATTTTGTAGAACGCTAGACAAGTTCTGGAAAACCCTAACCAAAGGGTATGCTAAAGTGAATGTTTGAAAACCTAAACTGCTTAGGGATATTGTGAAATGAAGTTTGATGATGTCATGTTTGGGATTTTGTGTGAGCAGTAAAACCTAACTTGTTAGGGTTGAATAATAAGGTCTAAAATCTTGAATCTTTGAAGTTTTTGGTAATGTTGGGTTTGCTATGTTTCTACGTGGAAACCCTAACTCATTAGGGTTTGGTGGAATGTGTGAGAAAGACCCTTATAATGTCTTAGAAATGTTTTTCTTGGTATGGGTGTGTTTTTCTGATCAAACCCTAGTCTAATCAAATTTGTATGTCTAACTCTTATTTGATATTTTCTGTGAAGTTGGGTTTGACTAACACATGATATGAAATGTATTTGCATGATGATGAAATAGAGGCATGTATATATATGTCCTTTTGGTTGAAACCCTAGCTTGGTCTAGGTCAGATATATTGATGTTGTCAGACATATGATGTGCTTATGTATGATATGTATGAATTCCTAGATATGCGCGTTGACCTAGTTATTGATGGTCATAAATCTTAAGATTTAATGGAAGTCCTTCTCTGAGATTTTAGGATGACGATATTTGGAAATCTAGGGTTTTGTAGCTAAACCCTAGTAGTACTTAAATTGTTTAGTATGTGTGATATAACAATCTGAGATCTATTTATTTAATGATTGCTGAGATTGTGAAAATGGAATTCTAGGGTTTTGGAATTGAACCTTAGTAGAGGTAAAATATTTGATGTATGATGACAATATGATAATCTGAGATTTCTTGAAATCTGAGTATTGGTTGGGATTGATGGTTGATCAGAAATTTGGGGCTTCAAACAAACCCTAGTGGAAGATGATCATGTTAACGACTAAGCTGTGATTGGTTTTGATTGAATTTTTGTATGAAATCTAGGATTTGTATGAAACCTTAGTGAGAAGTCTAACATGTGAATTTTGAAGGTTGTTAGATGCTTTGTAGATCTATATTTGTTTAAATTTTTTCTAGGGTTTTCTATATGTTGTAGTAAGGTATGTCATACCTTTGGAAGCAACATTGAAACCCTAGATGGAATGAAAGTTGTTGTAAAGTAGTCTCGGGTTTATGACAAAGTCCTTAGAAAGATGTTGAAGAGTATATGTCTCTTGTTTGTAATTAAGTCTGGGTATCTGATATGTATAAAGTTGAAATGATTTCTTGATTCTGATATGGCTAACTTCATGCTTCTATATACTTGGATGTACTTGCTATCTAAGTTGATCTGAATTTAAACAGGGATGCAACAAATTACAGATATAACCATAAAAACATAAATGCAATAAAAATAACACTTCATTTTATTACTATAAAATATTGAAATATTCTTACAAACATAATGGAAATAAGACTAGATCGGGCGATGGTAGCTTATCTCTGAGAAAAAATGTGGCAACTACATGCCTCTAAACCGTGTTACAATGAGGCTTAAGGGCTTATTTATTATTGAAAAACATGAGAAAACCCTAAACAACCAAAAGCCTAACCCCAGGAGTTGTAACTCCAAGAGTTTGTGGGTCCTGTTGGGGTTAGTTAGGTAGCCAAGTTCTCGGGGTCACGACTTGGTCATATTATATCTGTTTTGTGCATACGATACCTTGTTGGAAAGGTCTCTTCGAGTAATACAAGATTTACCATAGGCCCTTGCCTACAACTATGGTCTTGCAACTAACCTAAAAAAGCACCGTTTAGGGGGTTAAAAATGCTCTAGAAGTTCACAACTTGAAAAGTTGCTAAAAATAGTAAATGCTAAAATAAACAACGAAACAAATGAAACTAACTGGAGGTCTAGGTGGGAGAGGTGGGTGGCCACCAATATCCACCTGGATCATTCCTCCCCCCTTAGGAAGAAATGGTCCCCATTGCATGTAGAGCCTTCATGAGGTTAGGAAATTTCTGTTGAACTTGGTCCCTGGTGAGCCACTTGCCTTGGTGCAGGAGTTGGCCAGCTTTGACAACCCGATATAGTTGGATCTTTTGCTAGTGAGTGTTCTTAACCTGTGTGTCCATAATCCAAGTAGTTGTGGTCTATTCCATGCAGTTTGGGTTTAACTCTATTGGTGTGAGCTGTTCTGCAATGTTTGATGTGTCTAACAATGGTGGGAAGTATGATCAAAGGCGATCCACATTGAAGACTGGGTGTAGGCCAAGGAATAGGGGAATCCTGAGCTCAAAACCATTGTCTCCCACAACCTTGGTAATGGTGTAAGGACCATATCGAATTGGTTTGAGCTTATGATGGGCTCCGATAAGGCATTCTTTCTACAAATTTAATTAGACTTTGTCGCCCACCTGAAACTTGTGTGGTACCCGATGTTGATCATGTCACTACTTGTACTTGGAATTTGACTTCTCTAGGATATTGTGAACTTATTGGCAGATGTGTAGGACATGTTCAATCAATTTGGTCACTTTAACAACCTCAGATAATACATGTGTAGATTCTGTCTTCGTAGTTGCATGAGGCATGGCAACATCAATCAGACACAATGGTTGAAATCTTAGGCCCACTTGAAAGGGACTGCGACCCATTGATCTATGGAGAGCTCTATTATAACTGTGTTGCACACATGGAAGACTCTCATCCCAGGTTCGAGGATGCTTGGAGTTGTACATGCGGAGTATGTGCACTATCATCTTATTGATGACCTTCGTCTGGTCATCAGCCTGGGGATGGAAGGCAATCGATTTGGTGAGATTGGTGTCCAATATCGTCTATAGGTTTGACTAGAATGTCCTCAGGATCTTGTTATCCCGATTTGATATAATGGTATGAGGGATCCCAAAATGTACCCATACTCATTCAAAGAAGAGTTTGGCAGTGTCCTCTGTTGTGATACTCTTTTTTCAGGTCACCAATATAGCCATCTTAGAAAATCTTGCCACGACCATAAATACATAGTCATTACCATGCTTGGTAGAAGGGAGACCAGCCATATAGTCCATGGAGATGGATTCCCACGGCTGGCTGGGAGTAGAAAAAGGAGTGTACATGCCTTGCTTCTTGATGGATGGCTTGGCAATGGTGTAGGCAGTGCAGGATATGATATATTTCCCAACATCCAATCACAGTTTGGGCCAATAAAAGTACTTTTGTAGTAAAACCACAATTTTCTCCACACCAAAGTGTCCTGTGAGCTGACCGAAGTGTGCCTCTCGAATCAGCTTGGCGCACTCACTTGAAGGAACAAAAAGGTGGCTTAGGTAGAAAAATAATGGATCCTAGAGATGGAAATTAAGAACTTGCTTGCCAACTACTAGCATCTGGTATGTCTAGGTGAACTTTGGATCATTTTTGTATAGCTGTGTCCATTCAGAGGTCTCGTGACCACAAGAGTTGAGAACAATAGTCAATGCTACAACTGGGGGCTGACTGAGGTAGTCTGCAACATGATTGGTGCTGGCCTTTTTGTATTTAATATTCAAGTGGAATTGTTGCAGATATGTAGACCACTTCTAATGGCATTCATTTTTCAACTTCCCGTGTTTTTGTATAAACTGAAGAGGTTGGTGATCGGTGTGGATGACCGTCTGCTTCCCCTGAATGTAGTGCTTCCATTGTCGATAAGCCTGCATGATGTAATACATCTCTTTATCATAGGTGGGGCACTTCCGAATTGTATTGGAAAGTGTATCATTATGATAGGCCACTTAATGCCTGTGCTTGGTGAGGACTGCACCAATATCATAGTCTGAGGCATCTATCTCGATTTCAAATGGTTCTTGCAAGTCTGGCAGTGTGAGTACTAGTGCAGAACAGAGGTGGTGCTTCAACTCAATTAATTCCTTCTATTGGGACTCAAACCAGGAAAATTTTTATTTCACCCCGCCCTTAGGTATCTGAATCAAAGGCCAAATGATATGGGAGAATCCCAACATGAACCTCTGATAGAAATTTACAAGGCCCAAAAAGCTGCGAAGCTCTGTTAGAGTGGTTGGGGTTGGCCAATCCCGAATGACTTGGATCTTGGTCAAGTCCACATGAACGCCACACTCATCTATGGTATAACCCAAGTATTGGAATTGGCTCATGCCAAAGGTGCATTTCTACAAGTTGGCACACAATTTGTGCTGCCGAAGGGTTTGAAGGACCTGCCGAATCTGTTGCAAGTGTTCTTCCCAACTCTTGCTAAAGATGAGGATGTCATCCAGACAAACTATAACAACCCGCGTGAAAATTCCATGTAATAAAAGTTAAAAAAAATAACCACGGATGAATGGGACACTTATTCCAAGCTTAATGTTGGGTAGGACATCCTAGGGGGTGTTCATTTGGTTTTTTATGGCTAAGTAAATTGGAAAAGGTAATGGTTAAGGCTTTGGAAATGAAAAATGATATTTTTGGCACAATTATTTATGAAAATAATGGAAATTAGGAGAAAAGGGAGGTGAAATGTCACACGTTTCATGTGAGAGGAAAATGAAGGAAAATAATGGAAAATGAAGAAAATAGAAGCCTCATTCATAAAAAGGCTTATGAGGATCAGTTGGTAACCTTTTGTCAATTTAGCTTTGGAGCTCTTTCATTATTCTCTCTCTCTCTCATACTCTTGGAAACTTAGAGTTTTCTTGGAGCACTTTGGCATTGGAGCAAGAAAGGCAAAGAAGGAAAGAGGAATCAAGGATCAAGCAGCTACAATAGGCTTCATTGCAGGTATCGACTTGCATTTCTATTTTCCTTACTAGATTTAGATTGCATGGTATTGCATGTGGTTCTTTTATATCATGGCATTGGTTTTTCTAGGTGTAACAATGTTTTCAGCCTATCCTTTCCATTTTTGGATAGCCATGGCGTGATGGGGTTCTCATGTTTAGTTGAGCTGGATTGCCGAATGGATTCAAAGCTGAGTGAGGTGGATCTATGAAATGATAGGACACATGGCCTAGTAAACCCTGAACAAGACTTTGGGTTTTGGTAAAGCCAGCTTTTTTGTTTCCTCGGATGGCCTATGAATCCTTGCTGGTGAATGATAGGATATAAGGTAAAGCCTAGAGGTCGTTTTCTCTCTGTTGGGCTTAGTAATCCCAGGTTTGGGGCATGTGGTAAATCCTGGAGAGTGGGTCTCATTTAGGGAATAATGATCTGGGTTTGGATTGCGATAAAGCCTGAGAGATTAAGAGACATGAAAATTCCTCACGGTGTAGGTGGAGATCACAGTAAAGCCTATTATGATGTGTTCATTGTGTTGGACTAGTGATCTGGGATGGATTACAGTAAATCCTAGTTTCTATTGATGAGGGTGAGGTGGTTTAGCCTCGGTATGCCCTGGTTGAGTTATTTTGGTTTGAGTCCCACATTCATGCTTGGAAGATGGCATGGGGGTGAATGGCTAAACATAGATTTGGCTCAACCATTCTATGGTCGTATGGAACGTGGTAGTCCCATCTCCGGTTGGTTGATTTCATTGATTAATGAGAAATTCATTCCCTTGATTTCTATGTGCAAATGAATTGATGTATATATGGATTTTGATGGTTGATATGTTTATGGTATTTCTATTCCTATTATGCTGGTTATATGTACATTTTGTGACAACAACTATGTATGGCTCTCAGCATGTTTTCAATTGTAATTGAATGGATATGGTATCTATGACCTAATAAGTGATAAGGAAATGAATGGCATGGGGGAACAATGTTTCATAGCGATTCTCAGATAAGTATGAGATCCCTACACTTAATTCTATTGTTTACACCTGTAGGCTACATGTTGAAAATATGTTTAATGAAATGCCTATCATGGCTAGTAGGGGTCTGGTAAAGGTCTTGATCAAATTATTTCTTTTACTTCATTGTTTCCCTATACTTTACTTAATTCTAAGCTTTCATCCCATTCTGGGTAGTTCCTTGGGCTCTGGGCCTGAAAAAGTGGCTTAAATCCCAGGGTCACTGGCACCGAACTAGAAACTTTAGTCCATAGTTGATGGCAGGCAGGCCTATGAGAGCAACTTTAGGTCTATGACCACTCCCTTGCTCATAACATGAGAACAACTATGGCCTAAGAGGTCCAAAACAACAATGGGACCCAGGGACAGACTTTCTGAGCGGCTGAACTGTCTTTTGAGGGTTTTGTTGATGATGTTGGATGATTGTGTGTGATGTTATGTCGATTTCACTTCCTTAAGGTGACCTAGGAGGTTGAATATGAACATAGTAGCCTCTTGTCTCATGTTTACCCCAATTGGCATGGTTACTTGGGTGGATGTGGGAGGAGGGTGTTACAGAGTGGTATCAGAGCACGGTTCAACTCTTAGACTGGATGGGTTGAATGTGTTATCCATGCATGTATGCCAATTACATGTTTGTCTCTTACACTTATATTCTTGGTGCATTTTCTTGATGATGGATTAGGGTTGTAGTATGGTTATCATGGAGAATTTTATGTCGATTTTGTGAAGAGTATTTGACATGAGTATGTGATTTAATGTATATGCATATTTGTCGCTTACATATTGATTTTATGTCACCTACTTACATCTTTGTATGTTAGGTTACATTTTGAATATTTTGATTACATGTATCAGTCTTATAGGTTGATTGCAAGTACTAATCGATTATGTTTGACTGCATGCGTTTATGCGTATTTGTAACTGGCCAAGAATTGCTTATGCATATTGTCGGTTGCATGTAGCAATGTGTATAATGGATTAATGGTTGTTTTCATGCATGAGGCCATAACATGAATTGTTGATATGGCCTTGCATTAATGAATGGATCCTAGTTAGAGTGATGTTTACGAGTTGATACATTTACTTGTGTATGTCAATATGCTATTATTATTATGTTATACATGTATCACGTTGATTTGGTGATCTTGTAGACAAGGTGTCCTCCCCGAGCTATACTAAGATACGTTGGTTTATTGTGATTTGGTTTATCTAACATATTATGCATTATGGGAAGAGAAAGATCAAATGGCTAGAAGATGGTTGACTACAAGGACTCTCCCTATGAATTCGAAGAATATTATGGCGTTGGGAACTCTTCAGATTTGGCAGTTACATTTAGAAGTTTGAAGGAAGAGATAAGGTGTTGTAAGGCAAATAATGACCACATCATATAGACATAAAAGAAGCAGACAGAGGTGAATGCTATACTTCTTCATAGTTTGTTAGACTTGTAGCGACAAGGGCTACTTCGGATTAGCGATGGACATGAGGATAAAACTAATATGGCCTATGGAAATAGATCTCCTGGTAGACACAGGTCAGATAGATCTGATATAGCGAGCAATGGTAGGTTTTTGGACACTCCAGATAGGAGGGGTGGTGAACACATGTATTATTCTAGTTCTGGATTTGATAGACATCATGATCGTCATCGCTATCATCCTTATAGGAGGAATGATAGAGGATACTTGCCGGAATGAATTTGAGAAAGCAAAACCACCTAATTTTAACATAGATATGAAGAAAATGGAAGATGCAAAGGCTTGGATACTTGGGATGAACAAATTTTTTGAGTTGCATGAGTACACTGATAACGTGAAGGCCATAATAATTATCTTTAGCTTGAAAGGTAAAGAATACATCTAGTGGGAAGATGTTAAGCGGGTTAGAGACATTATGACATATGACTTGAGCTAGTGGGAATTCAAGAGGTTTTTAAGGAAGAAGTACTTGTTAGAAAGGTACTATGACAATAAACATAGTTATTGATCAAACGAGAAAATTACTTAGTACCCATTTTTTTGAGGTAGAAAAAAATCACCCGATTTTGAAAAGTGGTGATTCAGAATACACCATTTTTTTTAACATATTTTTGGCACTTTAAATTTTCTTAGATATCAAGTATCAACATCTTTTTTAGATGTTAGTGATTTTCATGCTGATTTTGAAAAGTGTTGATGCAACATCAACCCTTTTTTTAGAGGGTTGATTTTTGACACTTTAAATTTTCTAATGTCTTCTTCTTCCCTAAGAATTTTTTAAGCATATTTATGTATTTGTGTGTTTTTATTTTTCTTTTCAATTTTTTTTGTAATGAAATCTTAATTTTTTTCGCGTAGTTAAAAAAAAAAAATGGTCAATATTTTAAGGTTAGTGTTTTCTATATGTTTATGTAATGTTAATTAATATTTCAATGGACATCGAATAATTGTCACTAAAAAAACAATTTTAAACATTTGACAAAAAGAACACATTTTCAATATAAATATAATGAAAAAATACACATTTTCATACTTTTTGTCAAAAATGACATGTCAAATAAACAATTTTTATGGGAAAACCCTCACAAAACACTTAAAAAATAGTATTTTTTTTATGAATTATGTTAAAAAATAATAGCAATCACATGTTTTTTACAAAAAAAATGATTCACATAAAAATTAAAGTGAAAATCAGATAATACAAATATTGAACATATAACAACAATATTGAAATGCCCATTCTTCTCATAAAATCTCAAAGTAAAAACATTGCAAGTAAGACTAATGAAGATCTCTCAAAAGTGAGCTTGATTTGTAATCATAACTTAAATGTCATCAACAATATCATATAATCCATGTTCATCATCTTCTAAAACTTCATTGTTTTCTTCTTCCACAATATTTTCTACTTGAGTTTCCTCATTTTCCTCTTCTAATGGATCTTTCATGTATGCAAATCTCCCAAAGTGTCATTTTCCAATCATTTCATATAATGGTGGTTGAGGGTCCTTTGCCCCTTTTTCCACACATGATTCATTAAATTCTTCTTTCTTCAAACCAACTTCTTGCATTGCATTTAGAAGAAATTAAAGATCATTAATTCTTTATTGAAAAAATTGCATTGTAGTGGATCTCTTTCAATCACAATGCAATTTCTTCTTTTTTATAGGCAACATGCTAGTGTTGTACCTAATCATCAAGCACAAAAATAATAAATAAGTAAATTAGTATGCACATAAAAACAAAAAAGGAAAATATTAAAATTCAATTTTATAGAATAAACTTTCCTGAACCTGAAAATAAATCCAAAACCCAATCTCCTTGATTTGAACATAAATCTATAAGATAGCTAATCAATGTCTGCGGTTTTTGATAAATGTTAACTATCTCTTCTTTTGCATCTTTATTCTTATATGTTAAATTTTTTACGACAACATCATGAACCAGTACTTGGCTATGACTATTTCCATCTACTTGATTCAGAAGAATAAATTTATAGCTATCATCTTTTGTCCAAGATTCAACCTAGATGAACTCACAATCACTTATAATTGGCTGATCTCGGGAAGAAATAAGATTTGACTTTTTCCTGTAACAAGGCATAGTAAAAGTTCAATTAACTTGTACATTTTTTTTATACCATTAATCAAAATAGAATTTCAATGTCTTACCATGTAAGTTGCATCCTTGAGTTTGATTTTCCCTTGAAGCTTGTTAATAACTTTGCAAATTTTGTATTTGAATGAAATGTCACAAATCTCCAAAGTGGTGACATTGTGACTTCTTGAAAGCACATAACCACTTTATTAAAAGCTTGACAAGTGTAAGGCTCACTATCATATCCAATGTCCGGGAAATTGAAACCATGAGGAATGCCTGCTATAACAAGGGCATATTCCCTTTTAGGTATGAGTTTGCAATGTCATCATAATCACCTTGTATTATTTGATATTAGATAGTGTCTAGTGCTTTCGAAATGAAATGAGTAAGAGTAGGATCAAGTTCAACATTCCTAAGATGTTGATTTCATAGCCTTTCCAACTTAATTTTTCAATGAATCTTTTGAAAGTATTTGGTACTCCAATCGCGTTCTTCTTCGACATCTTTAATGAAATATAAAAATATAATATAAGTAAATAAAATAAAATAAAATTACATATGAATAAAATAAATGTAAAGATCAACATACCTTTTTGAATGCAAGATAACAATCTTTAAGTGTTGTTGTAGAACTTGATTGTGGGTAGTTGCATACAACATCATTCCAACTCTCTTCATTCAACATTCTAACCATTAGTTCTTGTATTTTCATATAAATCTTATGATTGAATAAATAAAGTAAAAATTGTTAATATAGTGATATGTATAACAAATAATACCAACAACAATATGTTATATTTAAAAGAAAATTATAATGTTCTCCAGGGTGTGACAGTCATATCATCTGGAAGTTGCTTCATTTCAGGACGTGTCTTACTGTTGGTACATATTATGGCTTTAAACTTTTTAACCTTCAGATTTTTTATGGAAATATTCTCCCACATGTAGAAAATGTCATCAATAAATTCCAATATCTCCCATGTTCTAAATGCCAACTGGAAAATGTTATCCATGCCTCTTAATATTTTTGAATTTATTTTTCCACCATTTGATTTGATTTTGTCCTCAATTTGATAACCTGTTTACATACAACATTCATTTCGAAAGCTTAAACTCACTTTTGTCTTATCCCCACCACATTTTTCTACAAATTAATTATGAATAAATCTAACCCTTTGGATGAAAGTCATAGACATTCTATATTCATTATCTACATTATGATCCCATGCCAATAACTTTGCTTATGTTTTTGTTAAACCAGATGCATTTCACTGTTTCAAAAAGATAGTTTCCGAGATATTCCTCGATCAATTGTCTTTTGGCCTCAACTGAATGAATGCCTCCAATTAAATAATATTTGTAGTCAAAACATTGTGTTCTATCAAATGCCTCCTTGTTGGGAACTTGATTTGGATTAATAAGAACCACATAATCCACCACATGTTCATATGGATTGTACATGAACAATGCTTTCAAATTATGGACATGTAGGTGATGTGCCTCTCTAATTTGATATTGAGATTTTCCTTCATCTGGCCTATAGAATTGGGTGACATTAAGCTCAAATGTTTTGCCACCATTAATTAATTTATTCTTCTTCAAGTGATTTTGAATGACATTTTTTTTTTAATGCCATCCTCTAAATCAACACCTCGTGTTATGACTTCTTTGCTGCCTTTAGAATTTTCACTTTGTTTTTCACTGTTGCTTATGATTTTAACAGATTCACCAAATTTTGATTTCTTCTTCTTCCTAGTTAACATATCTTCTTCTACATAAATAATCCCCTCATCATCAAGTGGAAGATAGACATCCGTGAGCATTTTTCTTTTTGGTGTTTTATTTATTTTCTCATTTTCAACAACAGTTCTAACCTCTTCCTCACTAATGGTAACTTATTTTTGAGTTTTAGCTTCAACTACCACTGCCACATCTTCAAAAGAAACATGTTCACATTTGTTAGATTGACCCATCGTATGGATTCTTTAATGATTCCCTATATGTACTATTTCAGTGTCATGGATTGTTGATCTTTGCTTCATTTTCCTTTATTGTTTTGACTCTGTATGGAAACTGCCGATCACATTCATAATATTTGGCTCTACATAATAAATACCCTCCAACATCATTGAAAGACTCTCAGCAAAATCCTATCAAAGAAAATACAATATGTCAATGATCAATCACTTATAAAAAAATGAATGATCCTTACAATAATAAATAACACATAAATATAAATAAGCATACTTACAATGTTATTTGAAATGATGGATGAGATTTCTTCACACAATGGTGTAGATTCTCATTTGTGTCATACTTGACCTTTGAGAGACGATATCTATCATTTTCATGTGACTTGGGCAATTTTGTAAGAACATAAACAATGTTTGAATTCGACACCAAACATATGCCTCATACTTTGCCTATTATCTCATATCATTCACCCATGTAAATCAAACAACAATGTAGATAGATATGTGTACGATCAACAGATTCAACATCTTTAACAAGCCATGTAAAATTTGTTTTATTTATTTATCGTGAATTCATCCATTTAGAAATAATCTTTGGTGTACTTGATGGGCCAGTTGGTTGACTTTTACGATGTTCCTCAGTTTGGGTATGTTCAACAGTATTCATAGGGTGTCCACCTGCAAGTTTAGATTATGGAATTGCTATCCTTGTTCCATACATATTCACAAAGATCTTCCTTGATGCCATCTTCC
>APFE031370248.1:105862-116557 GCA_000404065.3 Pinus taeda | reverse complement strand
TGTAGACACAGTATGGACGCAGCCATCTGTTTATAATTTGTCTACAATATAATGAATACAAAACTCCTCGCAGCCTGGATGGTGGAAACTAGCTCCAGGGTCTTCATCTCTACTTCCCGAATCGGTACGATTCTAGCCATGCGAATAAATGAGTCGATGTCGAACATGGTAGAAACCACTTGATTACCAGTCAATGATGTAAACTGTTAACAAGGGTGAGAGAGACCACTAGTAATGTCAATGGTTCTCAAAGTACCCAGCACAATCCATGAGATGTGAATGAATGAGTCGATGTCGAACATTTCATGGAATCCTTCGATCGCAAGTCAATGATGAAAACTGACGTTGAAGGCGAGAACCTGCCATTGATGCATGCAGACTCCAAGGTACTGACGATTTCTAAGCCAACTCTCTAGATATTGATGTCGATAGAAAGCGACCTGTTGCAGGCAAGCCCACAACACGAAATCATAGTTCAAGTTGAAGAAATGTTGCTGTAAGGACTGACTCAATGATGGTATGACGAATGATAGGTATTTTGCAGTTGAATGTTTTGTTTCAGATCTCTTGAACACATAACGACACAACAGATGGTTTGGTGACGAATGACTCAAAGTTAATACCCAGAACCCGGCTGAAGAATTTCAATGTGGTTTGATCAACTATGAGGCAAAGGATTTCCCAACCCAGGTGAATGAAAAATGTCGTGTTCAAGAGTGGTAATAAGGTTTCTTCTGAGACAAAGGATAACAAATAGGCTCATTCTTCTCTCTTTTCCCCCACCATTTCTGGCAAGTACCTTGTTATTTTTTACAAGCTTGAGGAGGATAACATATGCTTGATTATAAGCTCATCCTTTGGATGAGTCCAACTTAGTTTTGATTCGAACCCTAAGAAGGAGTGGTCCGTTCCTGTTTGTAATTGAACAGATCCTTTACTGTGAAATTTTAACGAGTCCAGTATAGGAGAAACTTGGCGTTTTTCAATTTTAGAGAGTCTGAAAAACTTAAGAAGACTCCAGATTGGACATTTTCGTAAATTTGTGTCTCCCAAGCCCGAAAAAGTATAAAATAATACCTAGGAGAACCGCTTGATCTTGCGACCAAGGAGTACTTTCATGATTAGTGTCTTTGACCTGAAAAGTAAAAAGCAATCAAGGACATGTCGTTTTATTTCCAGTATCGAATTTGAAACGACAAAAACCCGACAATCTTTTCCTGTTTTTTCGGTCAGAAAAGGGCTATAAGGGTACCGTCTTTTAATTCCATTTTAACGAGTGTAAAAGAGAAGCTCGGCAATCTTTTCATATTTTAGGAGTCAGAAAAGGGCTTAAAAGATGACTCTGATGTTTTGGTTCGTGAAAAATGACAATTTTCCCTGAAAATCCTTTTGTCCTACACAAAAACAACACATTACTCATACCTGTTTAAGATAGGCAAAAATGCATTGAAAAATATCCTTCCATGGTGAAAAATAAACAAACTTAGCATTTATTTATCCAAAAAACCTATAAAAAAACTTTTTACCATGTCATTTTTACCATTTTACTATTGAGGGAGAGAAAAGGGCTTTTGGAAAGAAACTTCCCGTGGACTTTGCGGAGAATCTGACCGTCGGAATCGAGCGCCGTCTCTTTAAGGTATTTTACAACATCCTCCTCTTTGTTTTTATCTGTTTAGAATTGCATTTTAAGCCTTAGTTTGATTTTTTGGGGGCTTTGGGGTTTTAGGATTCGCTTTTCGGGGTACGCAGGTACCCAATGGGTAACTTGCGTACCCCGACATTTTCGTTAATGGGAAAATGGTTGGAGTATGCAGCCTACCTTCAGAACAGCTACGTACCCATGCTCTGTGTTCTGAAAGCGGGGTGTGTACTCCACGCAAAGCAAATTAAAAACCCCAAATCTCAATATTTAACCATTAATTTTTGATTTGATGAATTCTAATAGATGTTTTCTGGTGTGTAGATTGCCCACCATGCTTGATTGTTGCGAAAGAGAACACGAAGATGTCGATTTGGCTGCAATAAATCATCAACCTTCCATTGATGCTCTAAAGGCATGCCGTCTCTACAAATACTGGGCCATACCTGGCATGAGGGCCCAGGTGCCATTCTTAGAGTGGCTGGTTGAAAGGTGGAACGTTCAGGATCAATGCTTTTACATCGGAGGGCACCAGCTCGAGATAGAGCTCTCAGACATATATTTTCTCACTGGTTTGCCTAATAGGGGCGAGCACCTGTCTCTGTTCAGGACTAGGCCGAGTGGCCAATCCCTTGCTAGTCTCCGGCTAGAGTGGTGCAATAATCAAAACCAGGAGAAGAAGATAGAAATAAAGTACATATCCCGACTTGAACTTATGGTGATTGCCTTTACAGTTACCAGACTCTGCGGCGCAGCCGCTTTGCACCTTGCCACCGGGTCCCAAATGTGGATGGCGATTGATTGCTTCCGAGGCACCATTTTCAACTGGTGCGATGCTGTGTTGGCTAATATGAAGGGCCAACTGACTAGGGAAAAGAACGGGCAAACAAAGACCTTTGGGTATGGGCCTTTGGTTGTGAGCTTTGCCTTAGAGAGAGTTCCGATGTTGATCCTGCAGCATCTCACAGTTGAGGTTGGGCCTCCTCGGGAGCCAAAGTTGATGCGATGGGTTGCGGTGATGGCCCGGCATCCTGATGAGGGAGCGGGAGTTGTCCGATTTCCTGCGGGTTACTTTCACTGGTTGGAGAACCAGGTCTTTGCGATCCAGGATTTTCCTTATGCCGCAGTGGATTTTCATGGAGATCCAGACATGGTTCTTCCACAGGGAGAACAATGGGATGACAAAGGTATTTCATTTTTCACAAGTTTTTTAAATTTATCTATATTTTTTGTTTTTAAAATATCGTCTCAAAACTGACAGTAAAAATTTTCAAAATGCAAATGTAGGTCCACGGCGTCCAACCAATCTCCGCCCTTTCCAGAGGAGACATCCAGTTGCACCGGTACCGGTCCCACAGGACGCGTCTGCAGAGACTTTAGCTGAGTTGGAGCAGGATCTAGAGCGTCTGACGGCAGATATACCTGAGACTACTATAGATGATATTCCTATCAGACTTTAGCGCTATGTAGTCGCAGTCCCAGGACCTTTTAGGAGGTTCTTGTGTAGGGTAGCCGGTGCAGTGGTGTCATATAGGGAGCACCACCAGTGATTGGATGGTCACTTTGTAGACACATGTGACATTTTGGTTTTTTGTACTTATCAGTTTTGCCGATCATAAGGTGTTTTTCAACCTATGATCGAAGACGATGTATATTTTTTGACACACTTCTATCTATATATATATCATTATTTACCAGCTTATCTTGTTAAACATGTGTGATGAAATGTTTTTTAAATTTACATGTATGATTATCGCAAATGTCTGTCTAACACTCGAGAAGCAATTGCATCTGCTAATGTATTTAGAGACCTTGGAATGTGCTGATATTCAATGTAATAAAATTCACGTTCCAAGAGACACACTCTCAAAAATAATCTTAATAACACAAGATTTCTAATGGCATATATTCTATTAAGCTGTAATACAACGAGTTCAGAATCTAACCTCACTATCAAACGTCGAATCCCAAATGAAATAGATTCAGACAATAACTCAATCAATGCACTGTATTCTGCAATGTTGTTTGTTGTTTGACCGAGGCTCACCCCATGCATAGAAACTAACTCGTCAGAGGGCGAATAGATAACCCAAGCTGCGGAAGATATATTCCGTGTACTACGACAAGCACCATCAGCAAATCCAATGTACGTTTGGAGAGGCATCGACATCTAAAATATCAAGAGTAAAACCAAGATAAGCCAGAATAATGACGAAAACACACTCTCTAAGCTAAGCACACTATCTAGACTAACAAACACACCAGCTAGAAAGAAAACCTAACTAGAAAGGAAACCTAATCTAACCAAAAATTCTCTATACCTTGCATTTAAGCATAATACCTCTTTAGGTAAAGTCCATTTCTGGGTTTACCCAAAGAGTCCCGTCAAAATCAACTAGCTCATATGCCCCCTTTGCTAACTTTCGCTTGACAATGTAGGGCACATGCCATATAGGAACGAATTTTTGAGCACCTAGTTTATCATTAGCTTGATCATATAATAGCACTAGGTCTCCTTCCAAAACATTTCGAGGGGTCACATTTCTATCATACTGAGCTTTCATTCGTTTCGCATGAGTCTCGATTGCTAATGCAGCATCACGACGAGTCTCATCTAATTTAGCTAAGTATAATAAACGCTTCTCCTCTTCGGACATAGCTGGGAGTAATTTGATAGCCATTTGAAGTGATGGGATTTCAAATTCAATGGGTAACACAGCTTCCAAGCCATAAACTAGCCGAAAAGGAGTGAACCCTGTTGATGTTTTCACTGAGGTTCGGTATGCCCATAGGCTGAAAATAACATGTTGTGCCAATTCGACCGATGAATACCAATGATTCGTTGGATCATGATAACCAGAACTTTGTTGATAGACTCAACTAGACCGTTGGCTTGTGGATAATAAGGAGCAGAGCTATCGTGGCGCAAACCAAGCTGGCCTGTAAGTTCGGTCATCATGACGTTTCGAAAATGGCACCCACGATCAGTAATGATCACTTGTGGGACACCAAACCTAGCAATAATGTGATTGAAAACGAAAATTTCTGCTATTTTTCCATCTGCCTGGAATGTAGGCATCGCCTCGGCCATTTAGTAAAATAATCAACCACGAGGATGATATACAAACGAAAATTGTTGTTGTTTTGCCATCTGCCTTGAATGTAGGCATCGCCTCGGCCCATTTAGTAAAATAATCAACCACGAGGATGATATACGCATGCCCCCCGGCCAAGTGAGGGTTACAAGTTATAAAATCGATACCCCATTTGGCGAAAGGACCGACGGAAATTATAGGGTGGAGAGGAGCAGGTGGTGCGCGCATCTTTCGATCAAACACCTAACAATTGTGGCATTTTCGGACAGCAATAATACAATCTTTGAATAAAGACGGCCAGAGTAGCCAGCGCGCAATATATTTTGGGCTGTGGCATACCCAGACATATGACCGCCACACGCTCCACAGTGACAGTCATTCAAAACCCTCTCAGCCTCTTCGTGAGTTAAGCAACGTCAAAAAACCAAGTCCGCCCCACGGCGATAAAGAGTATCTCCAATAATTTTAAACGATTGGGACTGGAACCAAATCTTTCGACGCTCCGACTTTGAAAGTTCAAGACGAAAAGATTGGATCTGGAGATAGACAATTATATCCCCATACCACGGATCTAAAGTGCTGATGAGAAACAAAGATTCGTCTGCAATGGACTCCTCTGCCACAATCTCTGTGTCAGCACACGGGAAATCACACATTAACTCCGCAAAAACTAAGGATTTCTTAGACTTGGATTTCTCGAACTCCAAATCGAACTCTTGCAGGATAACGATCAATTTAGAGTACTTGCGCCCTAACAATTTTTTAGTCAAAATATAAATCATAGGGTTGCAATCCGAAATCACTATAGTTTTACGAAGTAAAATGTAGTGACGGAAACACTGGACAGCTTGAACAGCTGCCAGGGCCAATTTCTCCACATGGGAATATTTTAACTCGGGTGGATTTAGGGTCCGACTAAGATAATATATCACATGTTCCGCTCCGAATTCGTCTTCCTGGACTAGCACCATTCCAATAGTGGAATGCGAAGCTGTGAGGTATAAGAAGTAGTCTTGGTTGTAGTTGGGAGGATACAGCAACGGTGCATTGGTCAACGCATGCTTGAGTGTATCAAAAGATTGGTGAGCAATCTCATCCCAAAAGAATTGAGCATTCTGTTTTAACAACCCGGTAAAACCCTTAGTGACCTCGGCGTAGTTTGGAATGAATCGGCGTAAAAAGTTTGCTTTCCCCTGCAAACTTTGGAGTTGGGGCAAACTCGAAGGAGGAGGCAATTTCATGATTGCTTCGACATTCGAGGGATCGACGCAAATGTCGGCTTTGGAAACAGCAAATCCCAGCAATCGACCTGCTTCTATACAGAACAAACACTTGTGCGGATTTAAACGAATACGATAATGCCTACATCTCATAAATATTTCTCGTAAGTGGACAAGGTGATCAGCTCGATGTAAGGAATGAGCAGGCAAATCATCGAGGTATGGTTACACAATGTGTTTGATGTCATGAAATGCATAAGACATCACCCGTTGAAAAGGGGCTCCGGCATTCTTAAGGCCAAAAGGTAATTTGCAATAAGAAAATGTCCCCCATGGACAAATTAATGTCGTTTTTGGTTGGTCGGCAGGTAGAATATTGCTTTGATTATAGCCCGAAAAACCATCCATAAAGGAAAAATTTTTGCTTCCGACACAATCATCAATTATTTGATCGATATAGGGCGTTGGATAGTTGTCTTTTAGACAAGCTCGATTTATATCCCTATAATTGATACAGATTTTTATTGTTCCCTGCTTTTTGTTAACCGGGACAATATTCGATACCCAATCTGTTAACGGGATCGGATATATGAAACCTGCTTTCAACAGCTTCTCGACTTCTACTTTAATCACAACCGCTTTTCGAGGGTGGTTCTGATGCAACCGTTGCCGGACGGGTTTAGCGTCCGGGTAGGTCTTGATTTCATGGACAACAATGGCAGGATCAATTCCTGGGGCTTCACTGAAATGTCAATGGGAATAGTGTGAGAAATATTCCCTAAATTCAGCTCTGAATCAGAATGTTTCGTTGGACTCTGAGCGTCTTTGACATGTTCAGTGGTAAATATGGATGAGAAATAATTTTCGAAACGATCATCCTCAGGTAAGAACAAAGATCTATGATGAAGATCTTCCCATGGTAAATCGTCTACACATAGGATTTCACGAAGGTGTTCGTCAGATGATACAACTTCGGGAAACATTATTAACTCTGAGTGTGATGCGAAATGTGAGTCCTCATGGACCACATTCATTTGGTCAGTTTTGGTTGAAAGCGGGTCGGTAAAAGACACTACGACTTCATAAGCATTTTCATATGGACTCAAACGCATAACATTACCAAATGAGTCTATCTCAAATTCAGAAGGGGCAATCCAAGGGTTCATAAATAATGGTGTCTGATGTAATCATATGAATAGATGCAAATGAAGACGATGCATTGATTGGAGGAAAAGGAAAAGTTCCCAGTAAACCGGAATCTTTAACTAAATCTACGCCAACATCCCTATAAGGGATGGTCGTTTTACCGACATGCTGGATACTCTCTGAAGAGGCTGGGTCGGATGCAAAGTAAGCCAGCTGGTCTATTGTGATGATCTTGCCATTATATGGAAACTTTATGACTCTGAAGACCGATGACACGACCGCTATCATAGCATATGACCAACTTCGATCCAAAAGAAGGTTGTAGTCCAGAGGGGCATCAACCACCTCCACATCTAGACTAACGTTTTTTCCTTCAACCTCTATAGGAAAATCCTATAAAATACCAAACGGACGGAACCCACGGCCATCAAAGGCCTTAAGGATGGTGGGGGATTGGTTCAGCGAAGGAGAACCAAGCGATCTCCAACATTGAATCGACATAATACACGTGGAAGCTCCCTCATCAATTACAGTCATATGAACATGCCTGATTTTTACTATCACTGGAATCTGGAAAGCCATTTCATGAGGTAAACGCGGTGTACTATTTTCTATATCAAATATTATTAGTTTCGGATCCTGAAGATCAACAACTCCGATAGCCGACAAGAGTAATTTCCTTTGTGTTGGGCATGATTGCAGCACTTCCAGAGCCGACATTGCTGAGGGTGAAACAGCTAAATCCTCAATGATGTTATAATTCTGAGCTGCTCTCACATGTGGATTGAAAGCAGATTTTCAAAATATACCCTTGGCGGGCAGTTTGATTACTAAGTCAGGGTTAGGTTTCTCGATTTGTAGTGAATCGGGACCATGAGCTGAGGTTGATGGGTTAGAGTGAAAAGACTCTACTTCCTTACCATCAATAGGATTCTTACTACTGTAATCTTGTGATCGAGTCGCAATCCTCACATGAGACATCATCAAAATGGGTGCTTCACTGGTACTTGAGGAGGAACCTATCATTTTAGTCTCCTGCTTTGGAAATGGATCTTTCAAAACAGCAGGAGTCTCGGAACCTTTGACTATTTTCACAACCTCTACCCGATGAGGGCAATCTCTTGTATAATGATCTTCTTCACAAATAAGACAAGGATATTTAGGTTTGCGATTTTCGTCGTTGGTTTCCGACTTTTCTGATTTCTCCTTAGGAGCTTTGTTTTCTTTATTCTTCTTATTACCCTTCTTCTTTCCACCGTTTTTGGATTTGACCGTAGATGTCTCTACAGCATGAATATCGGCGGAAATTTCAGGAGAAGACTCACCTATCGGGGAATCAGGTAGGGTGATTATGGGAGAAGAATTCTTTGAAGATTTCTTCTTTCTATTTGTGTTCACCATACCGATCATACCATCCACGGCATGAGATCCCGAAGGAGCAGCAACGATTTGATTTGAACTTGGAAGATCTGGGATCTTCTCGTGTAAAGTACCTGACTCAGTGTAAACCAAGTCAAGGTACTACACCTGAGCAATGACTTGCTCCTCAGTAACTACACTAGCCTTAGCTACATCTTCAGTAATCTTCGGTAATAATGATTTAACAAACCATTCAGCTAAGATTTGGTCTGGGATAAAAACTTTCACTAACCTTCGTCGACCTCTCCACTCATGAATATGGTCGGAAATATAGGTGGACGTCGATTGTTTTAGTGAAGTTAGTAATTCCGTGCCGTTATCATACCTGACTGGAAACTGAGAATGAGTTAAGAATGATGTGGCTAATTGGCTAAAATTGTAAAAAGAGGCCCGTGGTAACTCAATGTACCACTTGGCCGTGAGACTAATGAGTGTACACTGGAAAAGACGTAAGCGAATCAAATCATCCGAGATAGAATTTGATGCACACCAGAGATGGTAAGTCATCACGTGATTTGATGGGTCCTCTCCAGACTTACCTTCGAACTTGGGTATGTCACTGGGCAACTTATTCGGCATTGGCGGCCAATACGGAAGATAATTGATTGGATCATTCGTTAGGCGCGTCAAGTCTGGTAAATCAAAAGTTGCGATAAAAGGCAATTGCTGGTTCGGATCTCTAAAACTTGGGGTCACTAAACCAACCTCAGGAGGAGGATATCCGGGATAACTTGGAACAGGAATCTTGTTCGGGATATTGTATCCTCCTGGAAAACCAGGATTAACCGGACTGTATTGGGGTTGTTGAGGTTGTTGATAAGTGTACCCAGGATACGGTTGATACTGGTAGGTTGGTTGCTAAGCAGTAGGACCATATTGAGGTTGGTACTATCCCTGGTACGGAGGTTGAACAAATTGAGGTTGAGAAGTAACAACCGTACTTCCTACAGGCATTTGGACCAAAGTCTGGACCGTAGATCTAGACGGAGGTAAAGAGGTCTGAGGAACAGAGGCAGGAATAGTAGAAACCGGAACTGCTGATACTCCAGAAGAAGATGATGGGGTAGATGGAGAAGATGTTGTAGTAGCCGCAGTAGACGTTTGAGGCAGAGTACGAGGTGTAATAGGCCCAGTCTGAGAGACTACAAAAGATGCAGAAGTTGAAGCCGTAGACTGGACGGGTTGCTGAGATGGACCAGCGGCCTGTCCAGGTTGGGAGGACGACTGCACATTCGGTTGCAACATCTGTGGATTTTGAGAACGATCCCACACCAAATTCGTTCCAGGGTATTGACCTTGAGGATATGGAGGTCCATAACCGGATTGAGGGTAAGATTGATAATACGGCTGACCTGAAGGCGGTTGATAACCTTGTGGTTGATACTGGCCTTGGGGTTGATAACCCTGAGGCACATACTGATACTGGGGTTGCTGGCCTTGAGGTACATAAGAATATTGATTTTTGGGAGCATACTGATATGAAGGTTGACCTTGGGGCACGTACTGGTACTGGGGTTGACCCTGGGGCACATATTGGGCCTGGGGTTGACCTTGAGGAATGTATTGTTCCGTAGGGATATACTGTCCTTGAGGTTGCCCCCCAGGTGCAAATTGAGTACCTTGTGGTTGCCCCCCAGGCAGATATTGAGTACCTTGAGGTTGCCCCCCAGGTGCATATGAAGTACCTGGAGGTTGCCCCCCAGGCGGTAACTCACTGCCTTGAGGTTGACCCGACATCATCAAAATTTCTTCTGCACTCAACTGACTATTACCACTACTTCCAGATAATAACTTCTGTTCGAAAGGATGAGGAGATGCTCCTGAAAAACTACCAGAAATGGATTGATACCCAGCAGGAATAGACGGACCGCCATATAAATAGGCTTCCTAAGATGATGGACTAGACATATATACAGGAGTAGTAAAACCTCTGGGTGGAAAAGGAAAACGAGGTGGAGAAAAACTTACTGAGTTGTCTAAAAAGTTGGTTAACGAAAGATACCAAGTAGTACTTCTAGGAGGACTGTAAAATATAGACTCATGCTCTCTTAGATCGAGAGCAGGTAGATCTTCTTCAAGGTAAGAAGCGCCTAGATCCTCTTCTGGAGCAAGCTCTTCAATAGCAATCAAACCAAAAGGAAGATTTTCGGTGATGACTCGTTCTACCCTAGGT
>APFE031370248.1:69450-81794 GCA_000404065.3 Pinus taeda | reverse complement strand
TTATTAATCAGAAATAGAGTAAGGTACAACCAAATTTCTGACACTGAGTCCTTCTCTAGAGGGTCCAGCCAGCATGTCTCATAAGCATTCACCTTTGAAGTAGATCTCCCAAGTCAAAGAGGTCTCTCTCTCACATACAAGGCAACAAACTCATAACCTTCTTTAAGCTCTATAGCAATCCTCACACAACACACCAAATGCCTATAAAGAGCAGCACTAATGCACTAAGAATTCCTCTATGTCAAAGTCTATATATTCCAAACTAGCTGCTCATGGCAATGGTGGAGGCCTATATAGGAGAAGGAGTCTCCATGAATAGTGAAAGGATGAGCTTTCCCCCAAGAAAAGTGGGTGACCAGGTGAACAGACATGCCAGAGAAGGGATGGCGACCTTTACAAAGCTAACAACCAAGTCTGGAGTCGTTTGGAAGGCTGGCTGTTAGAACAAACTCACCTAAACAGGATCAGCGTGGGTGCATAACTGGGCTGGCACGCTGGCATCGTATCTCAATTACAGAAGAGGTCTGTTTAGCGCGATTTTGCACGGGCGGAGGGTGTGCTGCTCATGAAATTCGACCAACGCGGAAAACCCGTGTGCTTCCGCGCTGGCAGCGCACTAGTTACACTGTCATCCGCCTGTCAGCGTGGTTATTTTAATAACAGTCGCGATGACCCAATAAACTTTAGGCAAAGAGGGTTTTTAGCCATTTCAGAGAGCATAAGCATGGTGGATGTGATTTTATGACACAGTAGGGAGACTGACAAGGAGACAGTGACATTTTACTGTGTAACAGTATGACACTTGATGGAGCCATACTAACTGCAAATAGTCATGGTGACAAATTTTACTGTAACACTAGAAATCTCAAAGTTGGCAGATTCCAATATCCTTTTCAAGTTTTCCACACTGCCTTCTTTTTGAGTGGCAACTGTTTTGCCTTTATCCTTTCTTTCATGAGGCCGTGTCTCCTCCCCTATTTCATCTACCCTTGGAGACACCTCCTGTACTTGTTTGAACTTCCTTGTTATGGGTCTCCTGGGTTTGAAAACAAATTGTTCAGCTTGATCATCAAACTTAAGTTTCTTTGAGGCTTTGACCTTCTCAGCCTTCTCTTTTCCTAACTGTATCAAATTAGCTTGAACTAGTGGGGACTCTTCAATGTCAATTGCTTGGAATAAATCATTTAAATCTCCCTTTGAAACAAGACTTTCTTCAATAGCCACGGACTTACCCTTTTCTTTTGCCACCTGGCTCCTCGTTTTTCTTCTTTGAACTTCTCCACCTGTGCTTGATTCATGTGCAGTTCCTTTGACTTGAGTTTTTTCTTTAATTGACTACTGGGGTGTATTCTGAATAGTCAGTGGCTTGGTAGACTCTCCAACTTGTTTCCTTGCTTTTAACTTTGAAACCCTCTTGGCTCTTGTTTCTGCTTGATAACTGGTTGTTGTTGAAGGTTCCTTTACCGCTTGAGGGCTGAGACCGATCTTGCTCTTGAAACCAGTCATGAATATGAATGTATCCCAGTCTCTGCCTACCCTCTGGAGTTCATGCAGAACCATTAACTTAACCAAGCCATGGTGGAATAGTGAAGTCTCACAGGCTTCTTTTCTTAGTTGCACCGTGTCACACATTTTACTTAAACTACGGAATAAATAAAAAGGTAGATCAATAGATGTCTTGCCTGTGAAATGCAACAGAAGTTTGAAATGGTATGAATACACTTTGTTATATCTTCCTTCACATGTCAGGTACTTCTGTATATAGGTGAGCAAAGGGGCATAAGATTCTTTGACATAACTTCTAGGAACAGATTTGCTCAAATCTAAGTTAATGAACTCTTGCTTTAGGAATTCTTTGCATGGATTCATGTTGAATTTGAAGTTCTTGAACCAATTTTCTTGCCCTCTGGGAATCTCCGTAACTATGGATATCATGTCTAGTGAAACCTGCAATTCCAGCATACCCACCTTTGAGTTTAAGCCTATAAAATTCGGTGAAAATTCTTTAGTCACTTGTGTATGACCTCCCTGGAGCTTCTTGCAAAAATTCCAACATCTAGCTTGTTTAAATGCATGTTCGACCTCTCTGTTATTCAAGGTTATATCCAAACCTTCAGGTTCGTTTCTCAGACATTTGCCTGATCTGTGGTCTTTCCTTTCTGCTGATCCTTCCATGAAGATTCGGTGACCTGTAGGTGGGAAATGCTAACGCTGCTCAAACTGCAAACTCTACCTCGCTTGAATTGCTGCCTCGCTTGATTTGTTGCCTCGCTTGATGACAATGTTTTTTCAAATTGAAATCTTGCATATTTGTTTCTCATGCAAGGCTTACAATCATCATTAAAACTTGTACATATCTGGCTTTCCTTGGAACTTGTATTCCGTGTGTACCAATGTACCTATTGGTTGTGATAATGGAGATAGGTGGTTGGATGTGATATGTGGAGTACATGAACTGACAAAGAATGACGCAGCCATAGATTAACTTAACAGATTTGACAGTTGGGAAAGATTCGCTGCGGAATGCACGAATCTCTGATTTCGCAGCGCGGTCAGTGTAAATTTTGAATTATGCGTTGCAAAATCACCTAATAACGTATCGCGCTGCGAAAACACCTAATGGGCTTTTACACTACGAAACTGCTAAACAGGATTAATGCATTGTGAAAACACTTCAGAATGGTTACATGCGCTACACAATCACCTAAAAAGGCTTTGTGGTACATAATGATTTTTTAAACAAACTGACACATGGCTATGAGATTGGTGATGAATGAGGGTGACCAGTGATAGATGAGAATGCATGCTTGACTCATGACCTCCTAAGACTCAGACTCTAAGGAGAAACGAAATCAAACTTAGACTAACACTGACCTTTATCATCAAGCTAGTATAAGAAATTTTGGCATTAGATTTCTTAAGTGATAACATGGTAAATGGTGCAACAGAGTATCAGTAATGAAGACAGAGGTGTAAACTACAGAAGGATTATACTCTTGAACATGTCAGCAACACGACTCCGGAGGGTGCCAGCATTCAGGTACCAAAGGATAAGAGGCTTGATGAAAATGACATGAATCAGATGGAATGAGGCTAAATGACAACCCAAACCCACGGAAGGCCAAATGACGATGTATGGATGTCCCAACCTGACAAGAAGCAGAAGTGTCGATGTTCAAGAGTGACTCGTTGCCATAGACAATCGACGAAAAACCTGTTATTGAATCCAACCTAGTAATAGTTTAACAAGCCCTAGGGAGGAAAAGCTCGAGTATCGTCATGGTGACGAGTCCAATGTTGTCAGAGTTTAACGAGTCTGACATAGGCAAAACTCGAAGTCTTTTTCATGTTTAGGGAGTCTAAAAAAAACACGGAAAAGAAAACTCCAGGGGGGTCCTTTTTCATAAAGTTGTGTGTCTCAAGCCCGAAAAGGTATAAAACAATACTCGAAAGAACCGCCTGAACATTACAATCGAGGAGTAATTTTCATAATCAATGACTTCGATCTGAAAAAGTAAAAAAGCGACCGAAATCACGTTGTTTCGTAACAATTAACGAGCTTGAAACGACAAAGGCCCGACAATCTTTTCTCATTTAAACGGTCAGAAAAGAGCTTAAAGGTGACTGCCTCTTGTTTATTTTTAAGGAGTCGAGAGGGATAACTCGGCTATATTTTCATGTTTTGAGTCAAAAAAGGGCTTAAAGATGACTTCAGGGATCAAGTGGAACTCCATCACCTGTAGATCTGCACAAAACACGTCACACATAAAACCCATTCGATATAAAATAAACAACATAGCTTAGAAAAATGATATTTTAATTTAAACATATGGTAAAGAAGAGGAAAAAAACCCACATTTATCAAATATAACATTTTATTTTCCAAAAATTACTATAAAAAGGGGTTTTACCATTGATTTTTTATCATTGTCACTGTTTATGCACTGTAGAGCGCTTTGGAGCACCGAAGTTGGCGAGCTCATTCCGGCCCGTTCGTCCACCGTTTGTCCCAAAACTTCTTCCAGGTAGGTAGATTTCATCTTACGATTTAATTCAATATCTTTTTTACCATATTTTACCATGGGATGTGTTAGTTTATGTTATGAAACCAGCTCAAGAAAAGATAGAAAAGATAGATCAACACCTTATAATTTAGCCTCTTCGAGGGGGAAACCTCCTTTACATTACATAAATTAACAATTCTTGGATGATTCAAATGATAAAACCTCCTCTCTATATATAGGAGTCTAAGGAGTCACAATATAACCCAGCCAACCTAACAATAATAACATAAAGCCACAAAAATAACAATAGAGGGATTTTATGGGGCACAATAATAACAATATGGAGTGGACCAGAACTAGACGGAGGAGTGCTAGAGGGGACCTTAGGCTCTTTCCCGACAAGCAACGGATATTCTTTTGCTCGAGTGCTAATGTGAACGAGGATCTTCCCAGCCATGAACACTTGAGAACCAAAGGGAGAAGAGGATTGGGATGGGTCAGCCAGCATTTGCGTTTGCTGCGAGGGGAAAGGTTCTTTCAGCACCGCAGGAGTCCCAAGAACACCTTTTAACAAGCGACTAACTTCAGACCGCCTAGGGTAGTCTTTGGTATAGTGATCCTCGTCACAGATAAGACAAGGATATTGGGCTTGCATTTGGTTCCTTCCTCGAGCGGAGGTTTAGGGGAATCTTGCTTGGGTTGATCAGCTTTATTTTTCCCTTTTCCCTTCTTTTTTCCTTTCAAGGATTTGTCCACCGTGGTGGACTGGACGAAATTAACCTCAGAATTATTTCCAGAATTAGACACATCCTAAGAAGAATTTTCATTCGAAGCATTCGATTTTTGCTTCCCATGGTTTGCAGAAGATTTCTTAGAGGACGGATTTACAAAACCAATGACACTGTCAACGGATGGCTTTGGCAGTGCTTTGGAAGTTTCGGGCCTCAGGGCATCAGGCAAATAATCATATAACGTATGTAGGTTTTAACCCCGTACAGAAATTACCTGCATACGAATTCTAAATCACAGGAAAAATAAAAATGCAAGAGCATAACACATAAAACACATATACACAGAGATTTTCCACTGGATCTCAAAACTGAGACTACCAGCTTGATTTTTCATTATATTCCTTTCAATGTTACAATACATATTTATACATGCCGAAGCATCCAATACCATGGACCGGAAAAAACATCACGTCCAAATACCATGGACCAAAAACCATCGATCCAATACCATGGACTGAAAAACATCGCATCCAAAAAACATGTGTGAAAATCATGCACAAACCATAGGTGGGTCCGCCCAACCTAACATAGGGTCCAAAACCAAAATTTTCCGAGGCGCTGCCCCGGACCCCATAAAGTGGGGTTACAGGTACCCCTCAAACCCCCTATTAACTATGTGGAAATAATATAACACAACCCAACAACGTACCGGACTGGGAGTAGACCAAGTCAAGGTACTGAGCATGCGCAATAGCCTGCTCTTCAGTTACGCATGCTCCCATAGCAATGTCCAGTGCGATTGGAGGGACAAATGAGGTCGTAAACCAATCGGTCAGGAGCTTATTAGGAATCCAAAACTTAATCAAACGACGACGCCATCTCCACTCATGGATGCGATTGGAGATGTGCGTGGCCGTATCTTGTTTAAGGGATGTGAGGAGATGTGTGCCTGTCTCATACCGAATCGACAACTGAAAATGAGTTAAAAATGCCATAGCTAATGAGTTAAAATCTTGAAAAGATCCATGAGCTAGCTCAATATACCACTTAGTAGCAGAGCCAGTGAGGGTCCTTTGAAAAAGGCAGAGCCAGATTGAATCGTCAAGCCATGAATTTGATGAACACCATAGATGATAAGTCATAATGTGGGCTTGGGGGTCTTCTCCAGCTTTGCCATCGAATTTGGGACAATCACCGGGAATCTTAGTTGGAACTGGGGGCCAATAAGGATTATGGAGAATAGGATCATTGGTCAGTTTGGACACAACCGGCAGCTCCAACGTTGCTAAGAAGGATAACTGAGGATTAAAGGACATCTGTGGCTGCGAGAAAGAGGTAGCACCAGGGTTCCATCCAGTCGTCGGTTGCCCCCATTGATTTTGTCTAGACGGACCCGGTCCATAAGGGTTCTGTCCGTAGGGATTTTGTCCATAGGGATTATAGTTATAACTGGACGACTGACCCTGGATCTGCCCCCCAACATTCCATTGGTTACCAACTTGACCTGCAGGAGCAACATACGGTTGCTGGTAATTCTGATAAGGACTCACCTGCATTTGTTGATAATTTTGATACAGGGCAAATTGAGCTTGTCCCTAGGATTGCTGGAAACCATAAGGTTGTTGGGATCCATACTGAGCCTGGGGGCCAGGCTGTGCTTGATAAGCAGGTTGAAGTTGAGATCCACCCTGAATTTGAAGACCAGCTTGGGTCTGGAGCCCAGACTGGGGTTGAAAACTGGGTGGAGATTGAGAAGCAACGACCATTTGCATGCCTGGTTGAGCAAGCCCAGAGAGATGTCCTTGAGAGAATTGGGGCTGAGCCACCTGGCCAGAAGGTTGACCTAGTTGAGATTGAGTTTGGCCCATTTGCCCAGAAGGTTGACCCTACTGGGTAGTGGGTTGTCCTTGCACAACTAAGGGTTGTCCTGATGGACTAGATGGCTGAGCGGACTGGACAGTTGGTTGACCTGATTGGACTTGAGGTTGACCAACTTGCCCAGAAGATTGACCAGACTGGGCAGTGGGTTAACCTTGCTGTACGTAAGGCTGACCACCTTGCCCAGATGGTTGACTAGACTGGGCAGTGGGTTGGCCTTGTTGTATGTAAGGCTGACCACCCTGCCCAGTAGGGTATCCCTGCTAGACCCTAGGTTGAATTTGTTGCATATAAGGCTGTCCTGGATTTCCATAGGGTTACCCAGAAGGGTACCCCTGCAAGACCCCAGGTTGTCCTTGTTGCATATAAGGTTGTCCTAGATTTCCAGAGGGTTGCCCGAGATAAGTAAAAGATGAACCACCATAGGCCGAAGGTTGTCCCTGGAATGGTTGTCCTTGTTGGCCTCCAGGTTGCCCTGGATAAGATTGTCCGTAATATTGTTGCCCATAGGGAGGCTGCGTGCAAGACAACTAACTTTGATAAGGTGGTCCTTGAAGATTTGCAATGGGTACTTGGCCACCGCCATAACCAGAGGTACCCCAAGCAACAGCTAACGGGACTAAGACCTCAACCGCAGGCTAAGATGGCAAGGGACTGGCAAGATAAAGATGATGCCCTACGGGATCTTAGTGATGGAGCGGACCTTGCAAGCCTGGATTCTAGACAGCTTGCAAATACTGATCATATGCCCCCCTACTGGAATGGAACCAAAAGAAGGTGGGGCGCTGAGCGTAGGATCGACAACTCTGGATGTAGGTGCTGATGGGCCACTATTTGCCGAACTGGGGGATGGTCCAGCAATAGTAGTCACAGTCGAGGATGCAATGACGACGCCAACAGCAGGCGCTGAAGAAGCTACACAGCTAGTTGGAATAGTCGAGACCGAAGTGACAGATGTATTGTGAATTTGAGGAATAAAAGACCCCGAAGTCAGAGTGATGTTGTGATCTCACATAGAACCCATAAAGGAGGTCCTAGAACCAATAACATCCCTCAAATCCCTATAGCGTAAGGTTAACGTGACACTGAGAGGGGTGACACTGAAGGGTGGAACCTCCACTGAGATAGGAATTTCACCGCTCATTACAACGGACGCTTCACTCACGATGGGGGATGTGTCATCCATGTCAGAGGAAGACATTGGAATCGAAACACTAGGAGGAGTAATAGGAATATCCTCTTTGGAAGGCTCCCAAACGGGGTTCCAATGGATATCATAAAAGTCGTCTTCTAGAGCGCGAGAGTTCAACGGCTGGATACTTGGAATAACAGGGAGAGTACCACTACCAACTGGTGTCTCAGGAGCAACAGAAGAAGGAGACCCTTGGTCACTTGCAACGAGAGACGGGATCGATGATTCCGCCAGGATGATTCGATTCAAAAATCCTAGGAAAACTAACGAGAAAGGACCCTACTCAAGCTAATGCAAACAAGATCTAACAGGGTAAATGTGAACGTGGCCGAATAAATTTTAAGACACAAGGACACAACTTGAACTTTTCATCTTTAAAGAGTCGAGAAAAGGACCAAAAGATGACTCTAGTCGCCTTCGAATGTTTAATGAGCCTGAAGTGACAAGTGCTCAAACGAACCTTTTCCTTTAGGGAGTCTGAAAAGGAGCAAAAGTGACTACTCTAGAGAACTAGGCAAAAGGTTTACCAGACAATCCATAAAACTGCATATACACATTGGCAATCGTATGAGAACCAAGGACTTTCCATACGACAGTCAATCTTCCCGAATGCTATGTTCGGTGCGTTACGGCTTGTAAGGCGGCAGACACATCTTCCTATGGATAAAGGATGATAACCTAGTGGGCTCTTCCCATATACTCGACGGTACGTGGGAGCAGAAGTCTGTACTAGACCACTATTGAGTCACGAAAGGAGGAATCACCCAACCTTGATTGGAAACAAAAGTGACTAGGTTTAACGACGCCGGAGCACATCTCTAGCCTAGACTTCTAAATAATGTGCGTTGTGTTCCAATGTGTTGTTAGATTCGTTCAGTTCATTTTAGAGTTGATCTTGGATTATGTTTCAGTTTTCAGGCCTTACCATATGTATATAATAAATCCTAGGATGCAACTAGAATGCATGAAAAACCCTTCTTCTTCAATGAACACCTACTTAGGAGAGGGTAGAGAGATCATTTCCAAACCAAGAAAACCAAGACAACAACGGTAGTCATTCAATTCATATAGACACCAATTCCTAAAGTGCATGGATACTACTAATGAGAGATTTTAACATTCGCTTTCCAATATGCAAACTCGAAATGCAAATTTACTTTTTGATTTTGATGCCTTTGGAAGAGGAAACAAACAAGAAAGAAGCAAGCGTGGAAAGGCCGGATTGATCCAAACAATTGTAATCTATGCTTAGTAGCAAAAATAAATTGAATCAATGCCAAAATTGGTTCAATAATATTCACTAAACAATCAACCAAAAAATTGGCTAAAGGGAATGCTCAATAAAAGCATCAGAAAGCAAACAAGCAGCCAAGCCGACAGATTCAAGGAACTTGAAATAGTGATCTAGGTCACACAAGCGAAAAAACAAGATTCATCCAACAAATCTCACAAGGGAGTGCCTCGATCTATAAACAGTGAAAAACAAGTCATCAAGCAAGTGAAAGAAGCAAGGGGCTAGCAAGATTGATGGATTCAGGAGTTAAAATTGAACAAAATCAATTCTACAGCAATCAGTGCGGGTAATACACAAGCAACAAGCGCTGATGAAGCAACCACTTCAGCAACAAAGTGATGTTAGCACGGGAATATGCGACTTTCCTACGATGGTCTGATTTCCAAAACCGTCGCTACTATTAGGTGTAATTACGTGATGAACAGAATATTACAAAAGGTCGGGCGCAATGACAACATGACTGTTATAATTAAATCCGTGATGAAGCTCAAAAACAATGACAGGCGAATCAAACTCCCAAATCAAAGACAATCAATCTTTCAATCCAATAGGGGTGTTCCTAGAGTAACCCAGGAAACTCAAAGGATTGATAACCAATCCCAAAAACTTCAAAAGAGACCAAAACAACAAGAACAAGGCAAGAGCAAATAAGAAAAACAAAGGCTAAAGCTCCTCCCCAGTGGAGTCGCCAATTTGTGATGCAGGAAAGTGTTCCCTCTGCGGACAGAGGTAACCCCTCTAGCCCTAGAGTGGGTCTAGTCACAAACAAGGACAAATCAACAATAGCTTTCCTTAAACAGTTCAAGTTAGAGGCCTACCTCAACTGGTGGTCGATGGATTTCTGTTGCACTACTCCAGCTTCCGCTTCTTCCTCCTCAACGAGTGATCAACTTGAAACAAAGCAAAGGAAATACAACAAAGCACGTAACCGGATACAACAATGAACTATTTACTCACAAAGTCAAGAAGTCATGAGCTATCAAGTACATTACATACAAGACATAGTAAAACATCATTGATTACATTAATAATAAAATAAGAGTCAACTTACAACCAAAGTCTTGACGCCACAAGCCTTCTCAGAGAAGTGTCCAGCCAACATGTTCTTCAAGCATTCACTCTTTGAAGATGAATCTCCCAACATACAAGAGTCCTCTCACTCACAAGTTTTACACAAGATAAAGGGCACTTCACAACCTTCCACAAGCTATCAACAATTCCATACTTATCACACTCACACCAGCTATCTAGCAAACTCACAAAGCACTCACAGCACTGCTCAACTAGCCAACTATCAAACTGTCCAACTAGCAATGCATAGCAATGGTGAGAGTTTAAATAGGAGAAAGAGTCTCCACGAAAGGTGGAAAGGAGAGCTTATCATCAAGGAAGGTAGCACAATTGACGGAATTGCCACACCAGGGAAGGAAGGGCGACATAAACAAGGCCAACAACCAGGTCTGGAGTCATCTGGAAGGTCGACTGTTGGAACAATTCGCCCAATCTGGATCATCACAGGCACATAACTGATCTTCAGCACTGACATCACAAATGATCAGTGTAGATAGTCAGATCATCGCTGAAGGTACCACAAGGACCTGTGCTGATGCATAAAATCGAGCCATCGTGGGAATCATGTGTACTTCTGCGCTGGCAGTGCAGTCTGTCTATTCATAAGCACTTATCAGCACTTTTATTCAGCCAAAAGTCATGATGAGGCAGTAAACTTTGGAAAAGTGGGTCAATTGGTAGCACAGGGAAGCATTTGTCTTTCATAAGCATGTTTGACTTGGACACATGACATAGTGAGAAGACCGGGAGTGAAAGTGGTGATAAATTACTGTGTAACAATGGGCATGGCCTCAGCCCACTTCGTGAAGTAGTCTACAGCCACGATAATGTACTTGTGATTTGCTACTGAAGGTAGATTACAAGTTCTAAAATCAATACCCCACTTAGTAAAAGGACTGGCAGTGACAACAGGAAAAAGAGGATCTGGATGTGCGTGCATCTTCTGAGTATAAATTTGACACGGGTGACAGTTTTTGACTGCTTCAACACAATCTTTGAAGAGCGAAGGCCAAAACTAGTTGGCATGCAAGATACATTGAGCTGTAGCAAGCCCATATAGATGACCACCACAAGCTCCACTATGGTAGTGATTTAGCACTAAATCTACTTCCTCTAAGCTTAAATAGCGCTGAAGGATTGAATCAACCCCTCGACGATAATATGTATCACTAATGATAACATAATTTTTAGCCAGGTGACGTAATTATCGACATTCATCCTTAGAGAAAGTAGAGGGAAACTTCGAAGTCTAGAGATAGACAATGATATCTCCATACCAAGGGTCGAGTGAAGAGTTGATGAATAAATGTTCATCGAGAAAACTTTCCTCATAAATAGTATCCTCTCCACAAGGCAGCTCAGAAATTAGCTCCGCAAAGACCATAGATTTCTTAGACTTGGCAGACAAGAACTCAAGATCAAATTCTTACAGAATGACTATCCATTGATTATATTTGCCCCCAATCACTCGCCTACTGAGGACAAACTGAAATGGATTGACCACTTCTAAGATAAAAGTTTTGCGTAGCAAAATGTAATGATGGAGCCGCTGGATAGCATGGACAGCTGCCAAGGCCAACTTCTCAACCGAAGAATAGCGAAGTTCAGGACCTATCAAGCCTCGGCTCAAATAATAAATCACATGCTCTGTGAGAGCATTGTCTTCCTGAATGAGAACCATACCAATGGTTGATTCTACTGCAGCGAGATATAAAAGGAAATCCCTACCATAATCCTATGGACTCAAAAGCGGGGCAAAGACTAATGCCTTTTTCAAAGCATCGAACGACCGCTGTGCAAAGTCATCCCACACGAATGAAACTCCTTTGCGTAGCAAACGCATAAAACCTTTAGTGATCTCAACATAATTTTCTATAAAATGTCTCAAGAAATTAGCCTTCCCTTGAAGACTTTGAAGTTATCGAATTGAGGACGGGGGAGGCAACTGAATTATTGCTTCTACCTTGAGGGGATCGACCCTAATCCCTTCATTTGACACAATGAACCTGTTACACAGTATTTTGTCACCGTCCCTGTTACCCCTTCTTCCACACATTGGAGGACCTATTCCAGGACCTATGAGAAGTGACATAACCTGAAAACACCTGCATTGTATCCCCTTGAGTATGTACTTCATATGCCCTGAAGACACCTTCTGCAAAATACCCATAAAA
>APFE031370248.1:18070-68859 GCA_000404065.3 Pinus taeda | reverse complement strand
TTCTACTCTTCAAGCTCCAAATTCTAAGTCCCAAAGTCTGAGAATTGCTAAGCTCATGCTACAAGAGGCCTTGTTCATCCCCATAAGGCTACATCTTTAATGAGGAGATTCTTGTCCAAGTAACCAAGGAGAGGGAGGCTTGTTCCCCATCCCCTACAATATTTGCAAGGAATATGTTGCTGATCACCCAGCCAAAGGAGGATTTGACGTCAGAACTTGGTTGTATTCTCTTTTGTTTATCAATAATAATAGACGACCATCATTATGGTTCCACTCTTATTGTCTTTATAATGACGTTTGAGTTGTATCCTTTCTGATTGATACATAGTTGCATCTCTTGGATTTTATGCTTGTATTTTTGTTGTTCTTTGCATGTGCAGGTGTCTGTTCACGAGGATCATGAGGATTGTGACCAGCTGAAGCGAAAGAACGGGAGTGACGACTCTTCTACAAATACTAGCATTGGATTTGAGGTAGGCCCTCATCGTCAGTCTTTACTTTGCAATTAGGAACCTGCGTGTTAGCATTGTTTGATTTTTACTAGACCCCATTTAGGCTAGTGGGATCGCCTCTGTCCACAGAGGGGATTTACTTATACAACAATTTGGTGACTCCGCTCGGGAGTTGGCTTTTGCCTTGTTGCTTGTTTTGTCTTGTTGTTTGATTTGTAAAATTTAGACGGAGCCTGAAGTACGGCCAGATAGCCTTCGAAACGCTATTGCTCTGCATTAACAAAGTAGATCAACACCACTTCAGTCCATCTCCGGTTTGGTTTACGAACTGAATGGCTTGGAACTTGCCTTGTTTCTTGGTTATTTCTTGGTTTCTCTTGCTTGATTAGCTTTCTGGGTTGAATCCCTGTGTTGCTTCTTGCCTCTTGGTGTACCTAGGTACTGTTGACTTAGCCTTGGCTCTTTTGTTTTTTATTTTTTCCATAGAAAACTCAGCTGGTGTTTGTTTATAGCGTTACATTCGCGCCAGTTGGCGCAAGTTGCACATTTACAACCCACGCCAATCCCTGAAAGGCGCTAGTTGCATCCTGACAGTCGCGCCAGGCCTGGGAAATTTTGAAGTTTTCTTGGTTTTGAGCCTCCTGAGCTTGGTCTTTGTTCTGGGTACCTTTTTTCGACCATGAGTGTGTTGGAGCCTTGTTTGACTGGTTTTGAGTCTCTTTTTTCAGAAATTCTTAATTTGATTTCCTTTGGTCATTACTTGGAGGTTTGGGGGGGCTAAATTGTGTATGAGTGTTAATCGCCTTTGAGTGTTTTTATTTTTTATCTTTGGAACTATCACCCAATTTTCTTGATTTGTACTTGATTGGTTCTTAGATTACATTCGAATCATCTTATGTTTGAGAATTCTCTTGCATAGATCACACTTGCATGATTAGAATACTCATTTGTGCATAGATTACATTTGCAAACTTTTCAAGTGAATTGTGCATAGATTACCTTTACCCTTGGGTGTTTGCCATTTTCTATCGATTTCACATTTCTAGCCCTACGGCATCTAGTGGCTTTGTGTGTCGAGCCTTCCTTAGGATTTTTTGTCTTCTATTGGTCCAGTCAACTTTCTGATTTCTCCCTTGCACTCATTTAGTGGTTGTTAATCGTTTCATTGCGTTATTTGAGTGACTTGCCTCTTTTTCACTTGAATTTCGCTTTGTTTTGCTTTGGTCCTAGATTACACGGCTCATTTGTGTCTTTGGGACTTTTCTCATTTTTGAGGGATTGCTTTGTGATTTTAGGGAACTAAATGTGCTTGTATTGAATAGAATTTGTTTGTTGTCATTTCTCAAAATTTGTTTCGTGCATTTTTCCATCAACAAAAGAAAAAATCTCTTTTGCTTTGAACTAGTTAATGAGAATTAGAACTTTTCATTTTGATTAATGATTAGTGATCTTAAAGAAAAGTTTGTTAATTTCCATTAGCTGCATTAGGGAAGTTCTTTGTTGTTTTGTGATCATTTCGTTTACGTGAAAGCTCTTGAACTCTCTCGTAACTAGCATTCATCGAATGAAATGACATGTTTTGGCATATAGTTTGCATTTAGAGAATTTTGAGAGATTACATACGGTAAGGCCTGAAAACTAGAACCTAAGACAAGATCAACTTTAAAATAAACCGAATGAATCTAACAACACATTGGAACATAATGCTCACATTCTAGAGGCCTAGGCTAGAGACGTGCTCTGACGTTGTTAAACCTAGTCACTTTTGTTTCCACTCAAGGTTGGGTGATTCCTCCTTTTGTGACTCAACTGTGGTCTAGTACGAACTTGTGCTCCCATGTACTATTGAGTATATGGGGAGACTCCACTAGGTTATCATCCTTACTCCACAGGAAGTTGTGTCTGCCGCCTTACAACCCGTAACACACTGAACACAACATTCGGGAAGATTGACTGTCGTACGAAAAGTCCTTGGTTTTCATATGATTGCTAAGGTGTATATGCAGTTTTACGGATTGTCTAGTAAACCTTTTGCCTAGTTCTCCAGAGTAGTCACTTTTGATCCTTTTCGGACTCCCTAAAAGAAAAGGCTCGTCTAAGCATTTGTCACTTCGGGCTCACTAAACATTCAAAGGCGACTAGAGTCATCTTTTTGTCCTTTTCTCGACTCTTTAAAGATGAAAAGGTCAAGTTATGTCCTTGTGTCTTAAAATTTATTTGCCCATGATCACATGCCTTGTTAGATTTTGTTCATTGACCATTTGATTGTGTGTCTTGATTCTTTTTTCAGCCCCATGTGTGATTTTCAGTTTTGATGGCAACCTTTCCAGAGTTCACCAACCCAGGAATCCCCTCTGAAGGGAATCCTGGTCATTTTCCTCCTTTTGGGAATGTTGGTGCTCCTTACATGGCAACGTTGTCCCTTCCTGAGTTAACTGTTGGGTTGCCTATTTGGTTGTTCTCAACCTCTGTAGTCTCTAATGTCTCAAGTACTTGTCAATTAGTTCCTCCACCTGAACAACATCATGTTGATTCCAAGGTGGACCTCTCCCCTTCTTCGCCTATTTCTACGTCTTCATCTTCTACTTTGCCTGGCGAAAGTGTGGATTCAAGTAACCAGGTGGCTAAGAAGAAGAAGAAGAAGACGAAGAAGAAGAAGTCTCCTAAGCGAGAGGCTAAAATTATAGCTACTGCTCCGAGCACAGCTCAGGTCGGAACTCCTTTTACTCCTCCGCGGAAGGTTAAGTTTCCTTGTAAATTGTGCAAGGGAGACCACCTTCTCCGTGATTGTCCTGGCCTTCCTAAGGTCTTATAAGTCTGGTCTCATGATCCGGCCTGTGCCTCATGGCCCTCTAAAGCTCATGGCGATGTTACCCTATCAACTGGAAATGGTAAGAAGAATGGGAAGATTCGATTCCCCTGTAGGCTATGTGAAGGCAACCGTCCCCTTCACCTTTGTCTGCTCATGGATAAAGCTTCCGCTGTCTTGGAAAGCCTTACAGCTTCTTCACCCCAACTCCCTGTTGGTTATCATAGGCTCTCTTCAGATCCTCTCCCTGTCGACAAAGAGATTGACTTAGATCCTTCTCTTGTCCATCCTCCTCTTTCCAAACCTAGCTGTGCTAAGCCTATTCCAAACCAACCATTGGTCGAAGAGAGTGTCAACTTGGGTTCACCACCCGTCAATCACTCTATTTCAGAAGAGTGTCATGCTCATGTTCTTCTCGTCTCATCAGATTCTCCCGAGTCCGAAAATGACTCTCCTGTCCCCGCTGATTCCGAGAGTCCTTCTTCGGTTCCTATAGAGCAGGGAGGAAATCATAGCATTCCCCCACCGAGTAGTTCAGTCATTTCCTTCAACTGGAGTCATTTGACCACCTTCCGCCTTCCATCCGATGTGCCTTTCCAGATTATAGTACATGCCTATGATACGGCAGTACCTGGCACTGTCTTGGATGAGGGGGCATCTGTCAGTCTTATGCCTTCCACTACTTGGCAAGATTTGGGCTCCCCACAGCTTGTGCCAGTAGCCCAGAATCTGATGGCGTTTTATGGAGGAACTAGTCAACCATTGGGGATCCTCCCACAGTTCCCTATTACTTTGGGAGGCAAAACCGTCTATATAGACATACTAGTTACCCAAGGTGCTTTAGATTTCAGTCTTCTCCTTGGCCATGACTATGTTTATGCCATGGGGGCCCTTGTCTCTTCACTTTTCCATGTGGTTTGCTTTCCACACGATAGAAGAATTGTGACTATCGATCAATTACCGTTCTTTAGTCCCCCAGTCCCTCCTGTGCCGTTGTCATCCCCTTCTGGTTTTTATCCACCAGTTGTATCTGCCCCACCGCAGGTCAACTACGTGGCTACCTATCCCGTGCCTATATCCAATGATGCTGCCATCATGCATAGTGTCCTGGGGGCATTGGGTCCTGACTTCCAAGATGTGATCTTTCCACCGAGAGTGACACTCTTGGAAGCAACAGCTTCTTGTTCATTATGATGAAGTTTGTTCGGAGCATAGTTCGCTTTCCTATGTCAAGCTCCTTAAAAAATGAAACTGGGTCTGGTCGAGCATAGTTCCTGATCTTGTGTCAAGCTCGTTAAAAAATGAAACAAGGGTTATGAGGATAATTATTTTACTATGTCAACCTCAGTAAAAAATGAAACAAATCCCTTTCCAAATTGAGTCTTTTGATTAAGATCTCGTAAAATACAAGTCGCATCTTTCAAAGATCTTGAAAATGAACCTTCATTCCATCCACTTTGTTGAATGCAATGAAGCTTGGGGGGCATGTACCTCATTTTTTGTCATTATGCTGGGGCGTGCAAACTTATAACAAGCATAGTTTTTCATTTCAAGCTTGTGTAAACATGAAACTGAATCCAAGCAGAGTTCTCCATGGTTCAAGCTTGTGTAAAAATGAACCCATACCCATTTTACATCTCGTGATTGTTGTCTTTATCCGCTAAATTATGCTAGATGAGCCTTGGTTGTTTTCATCCCGTCGCCACCATCTCTTTGGCCGATCATATGCTTTCACTTGCTTTTTTTTCTTTTCCTGAGGGATCGCAGTTAAGAGTGGTTTTCTTAGCTAGCCTCTTGACCATTACATGTTTTGAGTAGTTCCACCATTGCCTGAACCGGTTGCTACCCTTTATACCACTCATTCCTCTAGGACGAGTCACCTTTAAGCTCTTTTCTAACTCGTAAAATATGAAAAGATTGCCGAGTTTATATTTTATCCTTTTTGACTCGTTTTAAAGAAAAATAAAAATGGAGGTCTTCTTTCAGCCTCTTTTCTGGACCATTTAAAGATGAAAAAAAATGCCGCAGTTATTTATCTTTACTCGTTAAATGTAAATGAGAGGCGGTCGTCCTTAAACCCTTATCCAACATGTAAAAAATCGTTTTTGTGTCATTATGCTGGGGGGCATGCAACTTATAACAAGCATTAGTTTTTTCGTTTTCAAGCCCTTGTGTAAAAACATTGAAACTGAATCCAAGCCAGGTGTCTCCATGGTTCAAGCTTGTGTAAAAATGAACCCATACCCATTTTACATCTCGTGATTGTTGTCTTTATCCACTAAATTATGCTAGATGAGCCTTGGTTGTCTTCATCCCATCGCCACCATCTCTTTGGCTGATCATATGCTTTCACTTTCTTGTTTTTCTTTTCCTAAGGGATCGGAGTTAAGAGTGGTTTTGTTAGCCAACCTCTTGACCATTACATGTTTTGAGTAGTTCCACCATTGCTGGAACCAGTTGCTACCCTTTATACCAGTCGTTCCTCTAGGACAAGTCACCTTTAAGCTCTTTTCTGACTCATAAAATATGAAAATATTTCCGAGTATTTTTCCCTTTTTGACTCGTTAAAGAAAATAAAATTGGAGGTCTTCTTTCAGCTCTTTTCTGACCGTTTAAAGATGAAAATATTGCCGAGTTATTCTCTTGACTCGTTAAATGTAAATGAGAGGCGGTCGTCTTTAAACCCTTTTCCGACCGTGTAAAAAATGAAAAGATTGTCGGACCCTTGTCGTTTCAGGTTCGTTAACGATCACGAAGCAACGTGGTTTCGATCACATTTTTACTTTTTTCAGATCGAAATCACTACTCATGAAAAGTACTCCTCGGTCGTAATGACCAGGCGGTTCTTTCGAGCATTATTTTATACTTTTTCGGGCTCGAGAGACACAACTTTACGAAAAAGGACACCCCTAGAGTTTACTTTTCTGTCGTCTTTTCAAACTGTCTAAAACATGAAAAGGTGTCGAGTTCTTCCTTTGTCAGACTCGTTAAAACTTAATGACATCAAATTCCATCGAAATGATGCCTCCCAAGCATATGTTATCCCTGTCAAGCTTGTAATCCAAAAATAACCGGGGTACTCACCAGAAATGGTGGGGAAAAAGGAACCACAATTATCGTCGTGTCGACAGTATGTCACTCTTGAACATGGCACTTGTCTGCATTCGTGTCTGGGTAGCGACATCTCATCTTGTTTTTACACTTGCCTCCGTGGGTTTGGGTTATCATGTTTGACCTCTCACCTGCTCATTGCCCTGTCACCATGACCCCTGATCATTTGATGTCAAATACTGCCAAGTCCACTGTCGTGCCGCTAATATGTTCAAGAGAAGTTGACCTCTGCAGAATACTCAACCTCCCTCTGATACCTCACACAAAACATCTTATCCTTCTCTGTCTCGTGTCGATGATGTGGGAAACATCATGGCCCACCTTCGATCAAGGTTGCTTCCTATCGACTTCAGCTCATTATCTAGGAAGTTGACTTAGAGACTCCCTTCAAGTGCCTTGGAGCCTGCATGCCTTAATGGCAAGTTCTTCATGTTCAACGTGAGGTTTTCATCATTGGCCTCTGATCGAATAATTCTACAGGTGTTCGACACCGGCTCACTGATTTGCACACCATAGATTGTACCTATAGTACCTTGAGGACCATTGTCATTATTGGTGGTACCTCTCGCATCTGTTAATAGTTTTCATCATTGACTGGTAATCAGACGATATTCTTGCATGTTCGACTTCGACTCCCATATTCGCATGCTTGAACTTGTACTTTTTTCGGGTCGAGATAGAGCACAAGACCCAGGATTTTGTCTGTTGACATCTAGGTTGCGATTTTGTCCCAGATTAGGATGAGACTGTCTCATTCATTGCCAGATTCCAATCAGGCGGATTGATCCAGTTCATTGCCAAAGAAATCAATTCGGTCAACCAATCATTACACGACTCATTCACTGGATGGCTGCGACCATGCCTGAGTCTATTCATCGATCCTCGCTAGATGGCTGCACCCATACCACGTACATCATGTACTTGAGATATCAGTTGTACTTTGTGCAGGTTCTCTAGCAGCCGTGTTTTCAGTCGACCATGTTCTTGTAAAGCATTTCACCCCTCTCTCTCTCGGGCTTCATGCTTTAGGGGGCATCTGTTACACAATATTTTGTCACAATCCCTGTTACCCCTTCTCCCACACATTGGAGGACCTATTCCGGGACCTATGAGAAGTGACATAACCTGAAAACACCTGCATTGTATCCCCTTGAGTATGTTACTCATATGCCCTGAAGACACCTTCTGCAAAATACCCATAAAAATAGCCCTTTTTCCATTGGCGTTGTTCCATAGTGTATCACTCGCACCAATGGGGGAAATCCTCCAAAGAGGGTGTGCCAGCTGGCGCTCTGTCTCAGAGTCGCACTCACGCCAACCTAGGTTGGTAAAGTTTTTAACAAACCAACTTGTGAATGTTCTTCCTAACCTATTCATGAACTGATTCCAGTTTGAGTTAGTTCAGATGGGCTTTGAATCTCCATAGAAGGGAAGTAGTTCTCCACCTCTCATGGAAACTTCCTAATGATAAGGACAATCCCATGAATCTTGTGGATGATCTTATCTCCTTCTCCTCTCTCTATATAAGCTTGTCCTTTTGCCTTTGAAAAGCTAGTTAGTAATTCTACTCTTCAAGCTCCAAATTCTAAGTCCCAAAGTCTGAAAATTGCTAAGCTCATGCTACAAGAGGCCTTGTTCATCCCCATAAGGCTACATCTTTAATGAGGAGATCCTTGTCCAAGTAACCAAGGAGAGGGAGGCTTGTTCCCCATCCCCTACAAGATTTGTAAGGCATGTGTTGTTGATCACCTAGCCAAAGGAGGATTTGACGTCAGAACTTGGTTGTATTCTCTTTTGTTTATCAACAATAATAGACGACTATCATTATGGTTCCACTCTTATTGTCTTTATAATGATGTTTGAGTTGTATCCTTTCTGACTGATACATAGTTGCATTTCTTGGATTTTATGCTTGTATTTGTGTTGTTATTTGCATGTGCAGGTGTCTGTTCATGAGGATCGTGAGGATTGTGACCAGTTGAAGCGAAAGAATGGGAGCAACAACTCTTCTACAAATACTAGCGTTGGATTCGAGGTAGGCCCTCATCATCGATCTTTACTTTGCAATCAGGAACCTGCGTGTTAGCATTGTTTGATTGTTGCTAGACCCCATTTAGGCTAGTGGGATCACCTCTGTCCGCAGAGGGGATTTACCTGTACAACAAAACCCTAATAACTAACTGGATGTAAATGCGAAAATGCACTTATTGGGATTTAACCAGATTTTATAAAAACGACATTGCTCAAAAACCAATTGAAGATGACTAGGGTGATCAGTTCTCTTTCGAGAACGAGCAACAAGATTGTCCAAGTATGCTTCGATGATATGTTTAATGTCGTGGAAAGCATATGACATGGCCTACTGGAAAGTAGCTCCAACATTTTTAAGACCAAAAGGCATATTTCTGTATGCAAAGGTACCCTAGGGACATATAAAAGATTTCTTATGTTGATCTTCAGGATGGATAGAAATTTGATTATAACCAGAAAAATCGTCCATGAAGGAAAAAATTTCATTACCCGCACACTCGTCAATAATCTGATCAATGAATGGCATGGGGTAATTATCTTTTGGACAAGCCTTGTTTAGGTCCCTAAAGTCGATGCATACTCAGATTGTTCCTTGCATTTTATCTATAGGGACTGGATTAGAAACCCAATCGGTAAGAGGAACAGGGTATATAAAACCCGCCTTGAGCAGCTTCTCTACTTCAGCTTTAATGGCCGCTGCTTTCCTAGGATTAACTGTCGAAGCCTTTGATGAACTGGTTTGGCATTTTCATACGTCTTGATCTCATGTTGAACTATAGAAGGATCAATGCTAGGAATTTCTTCATAAGACCAAGCAAATACATCTCAAAATTCTTTGAAAAGGTTGATGTAAATTTGAATTTCTTCAGTGGAACATTCGATTCCGATGAAGAGATTCTTAATCACATTAGGGTCCTTAGATATGTTTATAGATATTGTTTTGAAATCACCAACATATTACCTTTGGCATGAAAGTGTGCTGGAGCCAAAGGATTTGATATCGTACAAACATCACTAGTAAAGAGCTTGGAGAACCTAGACTCTACTTCCTGCAATGGAGGAAGAAAATATGAACGATGGTGTAAGTCTTCCCAAGGTCGATCTACACCCATAATTACTTCGAGTATTTCTTCTTCAGAAGGTAAAACCATATCTAAGCAATCCAAGGAAGAGTTAGAATCAAGGGTCTAGGCTGGGGCCATAACACCATCTAACTCCTCCTCAAAAAAAGGAGTAGAGTGGTCGTCTGCAGAGTTAACGATAGACTGATATCTAAGCTCAGCTACAGACATAGGGAATGCCATTCCATTAACTTGTCCTTCATCTAATGTGGTCGTAGGTGAAGGCAAGGTCCAAGGGTCTGAAAAATAATGAGTTCGGAAGGACTATTTTTGAGGAGACTCCTTAGATTGTGAAACGACATTGATTCTAGCGATAGGAGAGGGAAAATCAAAGATACCCATCAATGAAGAATACATCCCAACTCCTATATTCTTAGTAGGCGGATGAGGGTTATCCACTAAAGGAATAGTAGAGTCAGAAGTTGCTTGAGGATCGACTGGACAATAATCCAATTGATTAACCTTAACGATTTTCCCTTCATGAGGAAAGCAGATGACATGAAACAGAGTCGACACAACAGCGTCCATTTCTTATACACAGTTCCTTACTAAGAGGATATTTTAGTCTAGGTTAGCATCAATGACTTCTACTTCAATATTGATGACCTTCCCCCCAACACATATAGGAAAGGCTGGGATAATCCCATGCAGCTTGTGAGAATGCCCATCAAATGCAACCAGGAGGGTAGGTGAAGGAACAACCGAAGGCAATCCAATGGCCTTCCAGCATGACATTGACATGACGCACGTGGAAGCTCCTTCATCAATAACAGTACATAAATGTTAATTTTCCAGTACGTAGACTTTATTTGAAAAGCCATATGATGAGGGAGTCTCTTTTTGACATTTAACATGTCGAAAGTGAGAACTAAAGAGTTGGTTGGATCAACTGCCCCAACTGCCAAGAGTAAAGAACTTCATTGAGGTGGACATGACTGGAGAACCTCTAAATCAGACATGGCGCATGGACTCTGAGCTAGATCCTCAACAATGGAGTAGTTCTAGGTGGCCCTAGCATTACGATTAATAGTCGCGCGTTTAGTGGAACCTTTCGGTATCTGTGGTATAGTCTCGATAGGGGGTCACTCAATATGAAGGTCAGTATTTCCGGGAGCAGTTTTGTCCTTGGAAGTTTCAACTTCACCATAATCACGTGACCGAGTAGCCACATGGATATTCGAACCCATCATGAAAACATTTGATGATTTCTCCCCTTCCTCGCTGCCCCCTATGGAGGTACCCAGATTTGAACTCACACCAACAAGCAATTGTTGCCCTTGGGGAAAAGGGTTGGTTAACATAGCTTGAGAACTAGAAGTCCCTTGGTGCCCTAAAAAGTGCTAAGCATCTTGAATCTTTGGGTAGAGATGAGTTAAATGGTATCCACTACACAACTTGCATGGAAACTTGACTTTCTTTCGAGACTCATTTCTGCCACCATTAGCATTATTGCCAGATTTATTTGTGTCAGCCTTCTCATCCTAATTCTTTTTCTTACCTCGTCCTTTCATTTTCCCATTGGAATTTTGATTTCCTTTGGGGTTATCAGATTGGACGGCATTAATCGAAGAGGATTGGGAAGACGAAGGGTTAGACGATGTGACCTAGTTGTTAGGAGCAGTTTGCAAAGACAACTACTGCAATTGGCTCAACAAGTTCACCGCATTTGTGTCTACCGATCCAACGATACCATCTGCATGGGGACTTTGCTTTGACTTGGCTATATCAACCTTAGACCCAGGAGCATTTGGCAAATTTTTTTGTAGGATCCCAGGCTGAGAGTAAATCAATTCTAATTGTTGGGCCCTAAAAATAGCTTGCTCCTCAGAATAGACTCCGGACATGGATACATCCTTAGAGATTTCAAGTTGTAAATATTTCAAAAACCATTCGAGATGGTACTCCAGAGGGATTTCAGCTTTAATGAGACTCTTTCTCTGTCTCCATTCCTGAATATGGCTAGAAATGTGAGTTGTCGTCTCTTGACAAAAAGTGGCCAGAAGTTTAGTTCCGACATCATAACAGACGGACAACTGGAAATGATTTAGGAAAATATTAGCTAAGTTGGCGAAATATGTAAAGCTACCCCTTGGCAACTCTATATACCACTTGGCTGCATTACCAGTCAAGGTGCGTTGAAAAAATCTCAACCTAATTGAATCATCAATAAGGGAGTTTGATGAGCACCACAAATGGAATGTGGTTACATGGTCGCATGGGTCTTCATCGCCCTTCCCTTTGAATTTTGGAATGTCTAAAGGGAGTTTGGTTGGGACCGGAGGCTAGGCCAGATTGTATTTGATTGGATCGTTTGTTAATTTCGTGAGATCTGGCAAGTTCAAAGTTGCCAAAAACGGAAGCCTAGGAGGACCTTGGGGATTCCACCTAGACTAGACGGAGCTCCCAAATTTTTTAAAAGATTGGCTTGGATTTTGGAAAGCACCAGGCTACCCAAAATAACCAGCAGAACCAGCTGAACCAAAAGGTGAACCTTATGACCCAGCAAAACTCGGAGTTTGACCAACTCCAGCCACAAAACCTCCATAACCGGTAAAGCTTCCTCCTAAAGGATTATAAGGAGTCGATAACCCATGATAAGGATTCCAAGCAGAAGCTAAGGGAGGAATACTTCGAAACAAACTAACCATGGAGTATGGCCCATTCCCTTGTTGGCCGAAAAATGGATTCCCAGTTCCCATGCCACTAACCGTAGGGTTAGTCCAACCTTGGAAAGGATTGCTGCTTTGTCCTGTAGAAGAAAAATGCATAGATCCTACTGTCGAGTTGGAATGTGGTATATGACCACTTCCGAAAGGAAAACCCTGGAATGAAGTCAATCCACCCATCATGGATGTGGAGGCACTAAAAGGAACTGACGGAATACCTTGTGAATGGGTGCCAAATGGGAAAAATCTAGAATTAAAAGCATTGGTTTGGGAATTTCCACTCGTCAAGGGAATGGAGGTAGACCCAACTAAGGATGTGCTAGCAAAAGACCCAAATAAGGAAGCAAAGGGGATGGAAATAGTTCCTTGCCCTTGTACTGATGTTGGAGTCTACATAGTTGTAGCACTTGTAGTAGAAGCCATGCTTCCAGTAGTGGTCATCGATGGTAAGTGTGTAATGTGACCTAGACTTGACGGTCTATGCGTCAGAGTCCCAACGTATTGTAATACTTCTGGATAACTAGAAGGTAGGGGAGAATTCGGAGCCGCTAACGACTCTGGGAGTTCTTCTACTTCTATGTTATCTTCTGTCTGAAAGAGAACTCAAGAAAGAACTGGAGTGTTCCTCTCTTGTTCTGTGGAAGTACCAAGCCTATTCTGAACACTAATGCCCCCAAGAAGAGGATCAATCCCCGATGCGTCAGCTGCCACGGGATGAAACCCACCAGCAGTATTACATATGTGCCTTCTAGGAGAAGGCTCTAAACTTGGTGGTGAAAGACCACGAAGTCTTCGAGACCGTCTAGGTGATAGATCAGCCACTTTCAATTTTTTATTAAGATCTAACTAAGGACTCAAAAATTTGAAAGCTAGGCCAACTAGGAGCACAGAGCAAACACTATAAAGTCCCTAAAAGATATCAGCCGGTCAAACAAATTTTAGGTATTTCTGCTCTGGGTGATGAGGACCAGACATCAAAATACAAGAAAGTGAAGTAAGGGGCCTTCCAAATATAATCTGGGATAATGACGACCTAGTCCTATCAGCGAAGGTAACAGAGGAAGTTATGCTGACCTCCTAACAACAGCCTACGTCGGTGCAAGCCCCCAAGCTTAGCAAAGGTGCCCTCCAGTAGTACCGTTGAGAGTGATACACCATTGACCTCAGGTGCCATGGGATTCCCCTCTGCAGCCACCTATGTAGATCCTAGGAGTAGCAACTAAGGTTACCAACTCGTGTCCAAAGCCAGGCGGAACAGTCTTGAGGTAAGATCCGACAAGTAGAAGAGGGGGTGTCTCTCTTCCCTGTTTTCAAAAACCCTCGTGCTTAACTCCTAGATCCAAAGCTTTCCTAGTCTCCCTAACACTATTGGATTTTCACTCACTATTCAGATTCCTATATTTGACAGTTTAAATGGCCTTGGAGAGTTATCTCTCCACTCGCCTAATCCAAGGCCCTAAAATATCCTAAAACTCTTTGGTGTGTCTAACTTGACAATTATAAAACGTTCTAGTGTATTTTAATTAGCGCTTGTTTTTAAATGGGTTGTTCTTTGAGTCAAGGGATAAGCGGAAGTGAAACTAGTGGTGTTTTTATGCAAAAGAAACTAATAAAAACCCGACTATATGCAAATGCACTTGTTTTTGTTTTTCGATGAAAGAAATTTCTACTAGGTCAAGAGGAACTTCAAAGAAAATAACAAATTTTTCTTTTCCTTTCTTTTACTCAAGCTTCACACTCACAAAAATTAACAAAACTATGGATGTCTAAAAAGATACACAAATTTATCCTAATGCAATAAGTACATGCTGATGCAAAACTCAAAACTACTCTTAAATCAAGAAATGAAAGTTACTTGTTTATCAATTTTTAATTTGCCACTTAAAATGTTTAGATAGAATATAAGTTGTTGATGCTCATTTCATCCAAACACTAAAAGCAAGTTTCAAGACAAACAAAAATGCACTTTCACTCATAAAAAGGAAACTAAACCAAAACCAAGTTCAAGAAAGAAAAACCAAGTTTCAAGAAGTTTTCTTCAAAAGCAAAACAAAAATGACTTTTCAAAAGTTTTCTAAACAAGACCAAAACTTTATGATCAAAGAATAGGAAATGAAACACTTTGCGAGTTTGCAACACAAAACAAGTGAGAACTCAAAAAAAACATATTTCAAAATTCTCTTAACAATAAAAAAGCAGCAACAAGAGCTTGGCAATAAAGACCAAAAGATTGAAAAGACAACTTTCAAAAAAGTGTGAACCAAAAACTTTCGGAAAGCAAGAAAATCATATGGTCATAAAGATACAGTTTTGACATGCAAACCAAAAAGTCACCAAAACAAAACTTGACACAAAGATTGAGATCAACCTTTCTGCCTTGAAGACACAGAGCAGCCAAGATTCCTAGCAAGAAATCTTGTGTGCTTAAGCAAAAACGATGACGTTTGCAAGAAAAACAAATAAGACCAACACTTTCCACAATCAGAGAGAATTTGAAATCAAATACTTGCTGTAAAAATAAAGACTGACACTGAAAAGTAACTGTTCAGGACTGAATCAAACCAGCAGACCGACCCTTAGAAACAAAAAGATTTGAAAAATCTTCAAAATTTTAAGATATACGAGACTGTGTTTGTGCACAATTCATGTATACACGACTAAGCTTAAGGAAACATGCATATACGCAAGTTTACTTAAGGAAATATGTGTATATACGCTTCTGTAAACTGAAAAACGGCGTATATAAAAGGTTTCAAGAAAAAACAAAAAATTGTTTGAAGAAACTGATCAAACTTACAATTCAAGTTCCTACAGGAACAGACTACACAGTAACAGCAAGCAAACAGACAGTTGAGCCCTGATTGGCTTGAATAAACCCAAACTAGGAACAACAATACTATTGTCCCCAGTGGAGTCTCCAATTCTGTTAAGGGATAAATTCCCCTAGGGTCTTAGGTTGATACCCTAGCAGATCAAAGGTTATCTATATAGAGAAACACACATTTCATGCAGCCATAATTCTAATATAAGCAAAATCTACGATAAGGGGCGTGCCTGAGGTCCTACATTTGAGAAGATCCTTCCAGGGTCCAAACCCTCTGGGAGTTCCTTTTGCTCCTTCAATCTGCAAAACAACCAATTCAAGAAAATACAGCAATATATGGACTAAACAACATAAAGAAATCATCTTCATAGTATATTGAAAGGTAGTTAGTTATGCAATCAAACAACCATTCACATATGAATCATAACATGGATATCATAAACATGAAGAAGATTTATATGAGGAACAAAGACAAGTGTTTCTTTTATTATAGACAAATAAAGTACAGAAAGGAATAATTTCACCTAATTCGTCCTTTCGCAGGCTCTAAGCAGAACCGTTCTCCAGATTCATCCAGTCTCAAACCTTTAACAAACTCCTTCCATGACTTACTCCATGATATCTCGAGTACTAGATAGACATCATCACACAAAGAAACAAGGGTTTCCTGTAAATGGGGGAAGTGCAGGAGGCACTAGGATCTTCAGACCTGGTCAAGGAAATCTTAGCATAATAATATTTCTCTCTCTTCTCTCCTCCCCTAGGCCTTCCCATTGAAGCCTTTTATACTTCTCCCAAAGTAGTTTTTTAGTTAGGAATTCATTGGGAATAGTTGGGCCACAGGCACTAACAGGTAATCAACAGGTAAAACCCGTTTTCTCCACCCAAAATTAAGGAGATTTTTTTTTTTAAGTGTTTTAAGACATATACATGGGTTGGGTATACACAGACCCGCGTACATAGGCGTTTAGCTCAGGGAAATTTCGTGTATAGGGAATAAAACACTATTTTATTTTTTATTTTTGGACCAGGTCTGGAAGGAGGGGTTGCCCTAGGCCATGAGTGCAGCATCACAAACCTCAAGAGTGAGATTTGGAGCTATAACACTTAGATCCTATCTCTATTTATACAATCCCATGGTCTGCGGACCATGGGTAGAACTTCTCAAGCTGACACTACATTACAAAGGTAAGGGCAGACAACCCTATGACTCAATTACAACTTCGCGCTCCATGCCCACAAATCACAGAGTCTTTACATCAGATTAGTCAAAACTTGGGATTTAAGCCCCAAAACTTGCCTTGGGGGGATCCCATGCCTAACAATACCATTTATGTTCGGGGCCCTTTCGCGCCCGCATGGAGGCATAGTGAAATTCCGCTTGAACTCCACATATCTTGACAACTGCTTGAATATGGTTGGTGATAACCATGGTTTTGTGTTGATGTCCATATTGATACTTATCTCCATCAGGACCCAGAATACCTTGCTCTCGTGGACCAATGCAATGTCCTTCGTGGCCCAAAGTGAAGTAAACTTTGTTGCTTTCGGTAAATCCTTCGCAACTGGAGGAAACTCACTATCCTCTGGAAACTACCATGTGACTAAGAAAATTGATAAAAATAGCCAAGAGTAGTGAAAGGTCTTACTCTGGTCTTGTGCTTCTCTACAGTTTGTGAGGAACTCACTACAGAGATAACACACCCAATTGAATTGTACACCCTCCGTGCACTGGACCGCTAGTGACATAATTGGCACTAGCACCTCGTCTGTGTGAGACTTCTGCATTATCTTTCCATCCAAAATCTTGGTGGCTACCTTGACTATGAGGTCGGTTATGCTTGAGATGGAGTATCCAGGTGGTTTCTTGACAAGTTTAAACTTGTCCTTTATTCTTTTGGCAAGGTCGTGCTTGCCCTCCTTACCGCCAAAGGCCTTGGCCAAGTTTAGCCCTGAATGTGGCAATAAATTAATCCTATGGATCAACATAGATTATCAGGATTGGTTCTTCCAACCACAGGCACCCGTCGTGCACCATACACAGCAATTGTTTGATCATGATCATGTTTATGGAAGTGTGTTGGTAATGCGGAACCTATAGGAGATTCAACAACCCTACCTTTTTGACCCCTTTAATCCACTTCACTAGCTCTATCGTGGTGACACCCGAATCCTTATAGAATACTCTCTGCATGAAATTGTCAAAACCAGGTGGGGGAACCACTCTGTGTTCACCAGGTCCCAATCCTCAAGTTTTAAATGGGGGATGTGCGCTACGCACAGTCCTTTAAACGTGATTTTCTCCATCAATAGAGGTATGTTGAGCATAAATTTTCCCTCATCTAGATCCTTTGTGATCTTCACCTTACCCTAGCACGAAGCGATGTATTTGGGTAGTTTTGAGATAGGTTCTATGCCCTTAATGTCAATGTCTTCTATGCCCATACCAATTTCTTCTATGTCCTCATCAGGTTATAGGTCTACCACCTTGCCTTTCTCCTACGTGGTGGGCTTCTCTTTCTTTTGGTGTTTCCTAGGCGACATATGCACTAGCTGTGGCACTTTCTATTTGTCCTTCTTTGTCTTAGGACCCGCTCTGGTCGACATAGGCCTCGTCTTAGGCGACCTTGGCAACTTTGGCACTTCTGCGGGCATTTCCACACTCACCACCTCTAGGGCAGCTCCCTCAGATGCCATCGATCCTCCAACACTTATAATTTCCACGGGTGCTGACATGAGGCTAGTAAGAAGCTCCTTGGTTTCTTTGGGGAACTTGTCAAATACTGAACTAGCCACTAAAGCCTTAAAATTCTCAAGGTTCATGCATGCCTGATAGCTCAACACCTCAATTCTAATAATGCAAAGTGTTTTTCATTGGGTGGCCATCTGCAATTTATAGGCAAATTCGAATTTGAATCTGACCATTCCCCCCAAAATCCACTCATAAATGCTAGATTAGCAATTTTTTTTTTAAGATATGGCTCTTAAATTCTGACTTAAAGGCTTCCCCCCCCGCCCCGGCTCCACTTAGTCATTTTTTCACTGTCAATCATGAAAAATGACCATAACGATCACTTTTTGGCTTCCCTGCTCGATCTCTCCTCCTATAGCACAGCCCCCTTCATGCTTCTGTTGATACTGTGACGTTCCTCCTCTCCATGTAGTCCTCCAATTGTGCAACTCTACAACCCGGGCAGTGTAGTTTATAGTCCAGCATCTCCTTTCAACTGCCTAGAGTGCTAATACCGTGCTCCCACCATATATTCATCTAGTCAGATCCCCGATGTATCGCTTCAATCGGCTTCCATTTACCTTCCCTAGAAATGGCTCTCCATTCAACTTCACAAGCTAAACTACTCCACCATCAATAATCTCCATGATGACATAGGGCCCCAACCAATGCATCCAAAATTTTCCTCGAAATTTATCAAACTTGCTATCATATAATAACATTAAATCATTTACCTTGAAGGTGTGCAATTTGATGCACCGATCGTGCCATGCCTTTTCACGCTCATTTTGAACTTGCTGATAGAATCCAGCCAAAAATCTATCCTCTTCCAGCTTTGTCAGCTGTGTGAACCTTTGTTCTAGGGCTCCACAATCTGCCATTCCTGTAAATTTAGCTTTGCGCAGACTAGGTACAATTTACTCCATCAGCATGACAGCTTCTACACCATAAACTAGCCTGAAAGGCATTTGTCCAGTTAGCTTTTTGCAAGTCATCCTATAAGCCCATAGCACCACAGGTACACGCATGTCCTAGTCACTTCTTTGTGCATTGAAAACCTTCGTCAACACATTCTCCAATATCTTATGAAATGCTTCAGCCATCCCATTATCCCGCAAGTGATATGACATACTCTTTTGGTGATAAACTTGGAATTCCTCTGTCAATGTGTTGATCATCTCATTAAGGAAATGTGTACCGCAATCGCTCATCAAAATCTTCAGGCAACCAAACCTAGTTAGTACATGCTCAAAGATGAACTTTGCTGCTATTACCCTGGTACAGTCTTTCATAGGCTATGCCTCCACTCATCTGGTCAAATACTTAGTCGCGGTGATGATGTACCGTGCACCTGTCTTCTTTCATAGAGGTTGAATTGGTCCTACAAAATCAATTACCCACTTCTCAAATGGTTGTTACTGTTGTACCATAAGAAACCAATTTCCTAGCTATAGAGAAATTATGCTTAAGACAATAATAAATATTATTTACTGTCACTTATTGTTTGTTGTGTTCTCAAATGAAGGACCTGGTGAACTTGGTCTTTTAATCCTTAATACATGTATGACTAGAACATCTCAAAGTTCCATTTGTTTATAGATATAAATGATGAGTGAAGAAAGCTTGAAGGAGAAGTTAAAGATAGTATGCTGATTTTTCACAGAAACTACTTTCTATAACTTATAAGAATTATGAAAATGAGAACTGAATCATAGACAATATGAAGAAGTTAAAGATAATATGCTCATCTTTCACAAAAACTATTATCTATAACTTAGAAAGGAAGGTGAAAACTTCAAGTATAAGAGCGCTCTTTTAAGGAATTTTAACTTTATCTACATAAGCAAATAAAGACCCACAGCTTCATTACTATACTTGAAAGAAGAAAACATAAGATGATACATAACAGAGACGATTACAAAATTATACCCAATACTTCATGGAAACTTCTGATTCTTTCATTAATCAACAATTATATCAAGAATACAATGGCCTAATCTCCTGGTTTTCCAAAGTTCGAACCCTTTCTTTGTAAATTTTCTTCTTTTTATACATTGTGGAATAGTTGTTGATTTTTGAAATTGCCCAAATTATTTAGCTGCTTCTCTAACTATCTAAAGTAAAAATAATTACAGAATTTTACAGAGGATGAAAGACACCGCAAAGAACATGAAATAACATGAAAATAATTGAATTCAGAAGAGGACAATAACTATTGGCTTACTCTGTTAATCCGTTGCCGAGTTCCTTTGTATATGCCTTAATGATGTTTAATTCAATTTAGCATAGTGAAATGTGTTTAGCCTATGTAATATTGGGCTTACATATGTATCAGGCATTTTGATTGACCAAAATAAAAAGAAAACATACCCGATTGTCTTCCTCTTCAACTTTGGCTCTAACCCTGATTTTCCACTTTACACAGTGAAATTAACGCGAACTTTTGATTAATACAGAACTCAAAAGAGTTAATATTTCTTTATAAATCTGTCAAATCTGCCCATTTAGTGCTCTGTTGACTTCCACCACAAATTGTAATCATCCCTTTCAAATGATATATCACCACAAAACTAAACTTTACGCACCCTTAAGCCGCACATGCATAAGTCCTTCATATTTGTGCTATTTATATTATATGCCTTTTATAATAGAAATATGCCATAAAACATGCCTTCTCCATCAATATAATGTTTGCGATGCAATATTTAAATCCCTGTCATTGATCTTCCACCACCAAATCAACGACTGGTGCCTTCTCCGAACAACACAACTTGCCTGATAGATCCCCACTATAGATCTGCACTTAGTGGATCTGATGGTCTACAAAGATTTTGGGTGGGACATAAGCATGAAGAATACCCTCCCAAAATGAGCCATTTTCTCTCTCCACTTGGCTGCTACGTGTCGAACAATAAGTTGAATCGGGTGAGCTCCACTAAAAAACGCTTACCACTTTGCAGCCACTCGAAATTTCGCCTTTTAGCTTAAAATCCACCTTTTCATATGCCTTGTGGACTAGTGAGAATTATAAAACACAATATATAGTTTTTCAGGTGTGTCACTGCAAATCGCAATCAGTGAAACCCATTACATGTATATGAAGGGCTTTTTGATATAGCGGACCCGCCAAGACTTTACAACAAAATATATTATATATATATATATATATTCTATATATATTTCGGGGTCCGCCATTGCAAGTCGTAATCGGCGGAACCCATGGTCCATAGTTCTGTGGTGCGACAGACCCAATGAGATTTATAAAGTGTAATATATATATTTCAGACCCAATGACCTTTAACTTTATCACTTGTTTCTTTTGTGATTCTGCTATGAAATAAATAAATACTTCATGTCTTTTAGACTTTGTGGGGGGAGAATATAAAGAAGTTTCATTGAGGTGAACCCCTAATAGTGATATATCTAATAAATAAAGCTAAAAACACAACATAAGCTACAACATATGGCTCCAACTGGGGATAGTGCTTCTGCCACAGAAGCACTAAGAACCACATATCAGTGCCTTATCCATTGGGCATGGAGTAATATATTGCTTCAGCAAACTTAACTGTGTGAAAATTTTGTACAGTGAATCCATGCTGATATCTGCAATGATAAAATGCTTGCACTTTTATAGAAAAGTATTGAGAATCATAGATCAATAGCCTTAGTTGGGCATGGAGTCCAAACTATGAAAACCCTGAAATTTGACAAACTAAAACCTGACAATATTGAAGTCTAAAGCCTCCGAAAACTAGTTTCCAACTAGGAAAGTCACCCTTATTCATCAACTAATGATTAAACTAAAGATCTCCAACTGAAAACCAAATTCTCAACACCTGAGCTTATTTATATACAAGTTCCTACATATGTACATGATTGATCTCCATCAGGTGAAGTCAATCTTCCAATGGTACCAGGTTATCATTTAAGTGCTTAATCTAGAACCATTCTACCAGTGAATCTTGAAGAAACAATTCATTCTCAGTTTCTCCTAAGTTCCAATGTTGTGATCCTGAATGTGTTCATTCTGTGAAACCTTCCCTGAGTCAATCGCCACATCATTGGGGTTAGAAAGCCTTTCAAGAGGAACAAGTCCCTTTGGCAAAATATTATCCTTCAATTGAAAAATATTTGGATTGGCTATTGAATCTTTTGAATCACTGATTTCTACAACTTCGATTGTTTCTTCTTTATCCTGATCAATTTCTATGCCCTGAAACTCCTTAGCTATAGTCAAAAAATCTTTAATCTACTGATCATCTTCAAAATCTTGCCAATTTTTAACATTATCAGGAATAGAGGGTCTGTGTCTCATCCCTACCTCATATCTTAGTCTTGGATTAATAGGAGACTTGAAAGTACTAGCAGTCACAGCCAATGAATCTGCTAATCTATTCTCATTTCTTGGAATAAATTGAATGTTAAAATCTTCCAAAAATTTCTCAATCAAATCCCATACCTCATTTCTATATACCTTGAGCCTAGGATGCTTTGTTTGGCAGTGATATTTTATTTGCTTAATGATCACCTCCAAATCTCCAAAAGTAGAAATTGACTTAACTCCCATCTGTTTAGCTGTTTGTAGAGCAATAATCAAGGACTCATATTCTGCCACATTGTTTGTTGCCTCAAACTCTAATTTGAAGTAAAAATGGAACATATTACCTCCAGGTGCAATTAGAAGAAAACCAACACCTATTCCTTCCTTGGAATAAGCTCCATCAAAGAAGCATTTCCACACTCCTTCAGTTTGTAGCTCTGTAATTACATTGGCTGAAGCAAGTTGCTTCTGATTATCTTCAGACAGCTCTGCATTATCATACAGTGTGTAACAAGCAAATTCATCCTTCTCCTGGCTATATATAGGTGAATTACTTGCTCCATTTATTGTAATTGTTTTTACAAATCTAGTTTCTCTATATAATCTCCTCTCTTCCCCACCAAAAATTGGTATAACAACATATGTAAAATCCAATTTCAAAGCACCATCCAATTTATCCCCCCAGGACCTTGATAGAAGCATTCCAAATCTAGCAAGGATATGTGCTACTACTACATCCATGACCAAACTCCTAACTGGAATTTGGGCTAGTGACATTGCCAGATCCTTAATAACCCCCAGACACCTAACTTTGTTCGAATCAAAAGAATACAAGTCCCTATAGGGTTTAGTAACTTGTAGATCTAGTTGCTTCATTACTGGAAAAGGAATAAAGTTGTGTGAAGCTCCCGAATCAAACATACAATTATGTAAGAGGATGTCATGGACCAACAAAGAAATATTAAAAGGAGGTATTGAAGGGTCTGCTTCCTCTACATGTGCACCCAAAACCACTACTGGTTTGTCTTCTTGCAGATTTACAGTGTCATTTATAATCTCATTTTCTTTCAAACTAACAAACTCACCAATCTCCTTTTAATAAATAAGTATTTGGTTGTCAACCCAACCCCAGGTAAGTTGTCGAGCAGGTCAGTTTTTCCCTCCCTTTCCCTTTACAAACATAGATTTTATTATAATTTAGACATTAATGTAGGTTTTAATATAGTTTAGATTTTAATATAGAATTTAAGATATAATTTAGGTTATATTATTATTAATTTATATAGATATTGATATAGATATTAGAATATAGATTAAGTTGTATAGATATTTATTTATGTAGTTTTATAGATTTTAATATTAATATAGATTTTAGGTTATATAATATTAAGTTATATATAGATTAAGTTTTATAAATATTAAGTTATATAGACATTAGGTTATATAAATATTAATGTTATATAGATATTAGGATTTATGATATTAATATTAATATATATATTAAGTTTTATAGATATTAATATTAATATAGATTTTAGGTTATATAATATTAAGTTATATATAGATTAAGTTTTATAAATATTAAGTTATATAGACATTAGGTTATATAAATATTAATGTTATATAGATATTAGGATTTATGATATTAATATTAATATATATATTAGGTTTTATAGATATTAATATTAATATAGATTTTAGGTTATATAAAGATTATGTTTTATAGATATTAATTAAATGATATTAATTTATAAAAATTAAAGTTAAATTTAAGTTTCATTATTAATCTTTCATGCCGACCTGTGTTGTTCCTTTAATATTCATTCCCTCATGAGTATTTATTTCTTCCATCTTGCTCTTCTTTTATCATATTTCTCTTAACCCTGATGATGGATCCCATTTGGGATTTGAAACGTTGGTGTAAAAATTCTCTTACTGTGGATTCTCCGATCAAAGATTCAAAAATAAGTATTTTTGTCAATTCTATAAGAGGAACCTGAATTCTTACATTTTCCAACTCCTTAGTAAGACTAAACAAGTGACCCTATTTAGCAGTCCTTTTGTTCTCCTCCTCACCTTTTTTCATGACTGAGATTACTAGAGGAATTGAAACAAGTCTCTACAAAGGAATTTTTCCAGTTTGATCTTGACAAGGCTCACCTTGAAGTATCTGTGTCTTGCCATTTTCATTCTATTGTTGCTTTCCTTTATTTACTTGTTTTTTAGACTGAGATTCTTATGGAGTCGCCTTTGGTGAGAAAGTTGAAACTTGTTGCTCACTTTTATTTTCTTGACTTCTTGATCTCTTCCATGATCTCAAGTCATATTTCTTGTGTAGTTCAGCCTACATAAAATCAGAGAATTGCTTCCAATATTCATCAATTTTATTTTCATCAAGAATGGCATATGTTTCATCATATTCATATTCTTCTTCTTCAATACCAAGTTCATCTTCATCCACTACATATAATGTAAAAATTTGATCTTCAGGATGCTCTTGTTTTTTAACAGGATCTGCCTCTTTATATAATGGTGCTTGAATTTGATCTTGATCTTTTCTTTCCCTTTGCAAGATTTGCAAAGGTTGTCTTCTGTATTGGGGATTCAAGTTCTTATTATACTGTATCTGCTTTTGAAAGTTCTTATTTACTCTAATTTTATTACCTTATCTGAAAAAAATTTAATTACATCACACATATCTTCCAATGCTTGACTTTGAGAGGATTCCATCTTTGCCTTTCCCTTGTCTTGGATAGGCTATGTTTCTGATTTTTTTCTTGCAACCACTAGATTTTATTCTATCTCTAATGCATTTGTTTGTATCTGATCAAGGGTTGGAGATTTTCTTTCCCTTAATGTGAATCCAAAATTTGATTAAAAAGCACCTACAAAATTTATTTTTGCACCAACGGGAGGAGGCTTAATCTCTGTTAGAAGACTATTGTACATTTTGTTAAATCTTCTGACAAATTCAACCACAATTTCATAATACTTTTTCTTTATGGCATTAAACTATATTAATGAATACCCATGGTCTCTTTTTTCTCCCCACATTTGAATAAAAAAATGTTCCATCTCTTCCGAAGAAGGAATAATATTATTGGGAAGTCCTTTAAACCATTTTCTTGCTTCTCCATCCAAGGACTGAACAAAAAGTTTGAGAGCAACATCTACAAGTTCAACATCTTTGTTTGTTGCAAAATTGCAAAATACTGACACATGATTCTCTGCATTTTGTTCATCTTCCCCTGTAAAACGAGGAAGAGTTTTGAGGTAATCCTGTGGCATTTGATTTAACGGTTGTGGTGATTGAAGAGGTGCATACCTATGCATCAAGAGTGTAGGTACTGCCATGTTTATTGAACTTTGATTACCAACAGATGTAGAACCTGACTGAGAGGTAGATGGAATGTGCAGAGGTGGTAATGTAGCTATTGGTTGAGGTTGAATGATTATAGCAGATAAATGAAAAGTAATAGATTCTAAATATTTCTCTTGACAGTTAGTTTCCTGAAATGAAGATGATGAAAAAGATGACTGATTATCATATGAATGTTCAGCTGAATTATTGCCTGATGTAGACGATGTAGGAATTGGTGTAATTGGAATATTAGACCTTCCAACCCTCTTAGAAACCATCCTTTCAGGATCTGAAAGAACTTGAACCTTCTATGTTGAAGTGTCTAATCTTGTATGGAGTCTTCTTGAAGCCAGAGTTATTGCTTTGATTCAAAATAGCCAAATATTTCATCCTCACTGAACAACCAGAGGAAAATATTGAAAACCCAGGGAAAAGTGTTGTTGTCTTCTCTCCTCGACAACGACATCAATTAATGTTGTACCTTAAGAAACCAATTTCCTCGCTGTATAGAAATTGTGCTTAAGACAATAATAAATATTATTTACTGTCACTTATTGTTTGTTGTGTTCTCAAATGAAGGACCGAGCAAACTTGGTCTTTTAACCCTTAATACATGTATGACTGGAACATCTCAGAATGCCATTTGTTGCTATATATAAATGATGAGTGAAGAAAGCTTGAAGGAGAAGTTAAAGATAATATGTTGATTTTTCACAGAAACTACTATCTGTAACTTAGAAGAATTATGAAAATGAGAACTGAATCATAGACAATATGTTGCTTAACATAGAAACTACTATCTATGACCCTTGGAGAAGTTAAAGATAATATGCTGGTCTTTCACATAAAATATTATTTATAACTTATAAAGGAAGGTGAAAACTTCAAGTATAGGAGCGCTCTTTTAAGGAATTTTAACTTTATCTACATAAGCAAATAAAGACCCATAGCATCATTACTATACCTTAAAGAAGAAAACATAAGATGACACATAATAGAGAGGGTTACAAAATTATACCCAAAAATTCATGGAAACTTTTGATTCTTTAATTAATCAACAATTATATCAAGAATACAGTGGCCTAGTCTCCAGGCTCTCCAAAGTTAGAACCCTTTCTTTGTAAATTTTCCTCTTTTTATACATTGTGGAGTAGTTGTTGATTTCTGAAACTGCCTAAATTATTTAACTGCTTCTCTAACTATCTAAAGTAAAAATTATTACAGAATTTTACATAGGGTAAAAGATACCTCAAAGAACATGAAATGATAGGAAAATAACTGAATTCAGAAGATGACGATAACTAATGGCTTACTCTTTTAGTCCGCTATCGAGTTCCTCTGTATACGCCTTAATGATGTTTAATTCACTTTAGCCATAATGAAATGTGTTTACCCTGTGTAATACTAGGCTTACATATGTGTCGAGTGTTTTGATTGGCCAAAATACAAAGAAAACATACCCGATTGTCTTCCTCTTCAACTTTGGCTCTAACCCTGATTTTCCACTTTACACAGTGAAATTAACGTGAACCTTTGATTGATATGGAACTCAAAAGAGTTAATTTTTCTCTATAAATCTGTCAAATCCACCCATTCAGCGATCTGTTGACTTCCACCACAAATCATAATTGGCCTTTTAAAATGATATATCACCACAAAACTAAACTTTATGCGCCCTTAAGTCGCATATGCATATATCTTTCATATTTGCACTATTTCTATTATATACCTTTTATAATAGAAATATGCCATAAAACATGCCTTCTCTACCGATATAATGTTTGCGATGAAATATTTAAATCCTCATTGTTTATCTTCCGCCACCAAATCAACGGCTAGTGTCTTCTTTGAACAACACAACTTTCCTGATAGATCCCCACCGTAGATCTGCACTTAGTGGATCTGATGGTCTACAAAGATTTCAGGTGGGACATAAGCACAAAAAATACCCACTTGAAATGAGTGGTTTTCTCTCTCCACCTAGCTTCTACATGTTTAATAATAAGTGGAGTCAGGTGAGCTCCACTAAAAGCCACTTACCACTTTGCATCCGCTCGAAATTCTGCCTTTTAGCTTAAAATTTGCCTTTTCATACATCTTGCAAACCCGCTAGAATTAGAAACGAAATATATAGTTTTTTGGGTCCTTCATTGCAAATCGCAATCAGTGGAACCCATATACATGTATATGAAGGGATTTTCAATATAGTGGACCCACCAGGACTTTACAACAAAATATATATAATTTGGGGTTTGCCATCACAAGTCATAATCGACGGGACCCAACATCCATAGTTCTACTGCAACGGACTCGAAGAACTTTATAAAGCGTAATATATATATTTCAGGTCTAGACCTTTAATTTTATCACTTGTTTCTTTTGTGATTCCGCTATGAAATAAATAAATACATTATGTCTTTTAGACTCTATGGGGGGTAAATAATATAAAGAAGTTTCATTGAGGTGAACCCCTGATAGTGATATATCTAATAAATAAAGCTAAAAACACAACATAAGCTACAATAGTTACAATGATATCTACGGATTTAGAGGTAGCTCATCCCTCTTCAATGACCTGCCCACCCAATGACATGCATCACATGCCTTACAATAAGCATTGGAATCCTTATGCAGCGTCAACCACCACAATCTAGTGCGTAAAATCTTCTGCACTGTTGCTTTTTCTGCATAATTTCCTCCCGCGACTCCTCCACAAGCCTCAGCAAGGATGCTGCTTCATTCAAACTTAGGCACATAATGTCACAATATTTCATCGGAGCCCATTTTATATAAATTCGCTGCAATGACATAAACATCTGCAGCAAGCACCACCAGCTCCTTCTTTTGTTGACTAGTATATCCTTTTGGAGTCGTTCCCATTGTTAGGAAGTGTATGATATCTTAAAAGTGATTGTCCATGACATGCACTACAAAAACCTGTGTCAGTCAGTCCTTCCTCCAAATTAGTAGGCTCCTCTCTTGTTTCAATGAGTGACAGATGATCTGGTCCAACATTTAATCATCCTAGCTTCACAATAACTTTGAAATTATATTCTTGGAACAACAGCAACCATCTGCATATCTTCCTGGAAATGGAACCATTTGTTGGATTGATGGGCCCTAACCCAGGTTCAATGTTAATTAGCCAAGAAAATACCTACACTAATGGCCCTTTCGGCATCAATCCATGGAGTGCGAATTGAAGTCTCACCTAAAGTAGTATAGGGAGATGCAGGAACCAAATTTCCACACCTAGAGATGGTAGTGATGTTGTTTTATACCTTAAACCTTCCTTCGCGCAAGTCAATAAGCCTTTTAGGTCTTATCGATATACTTCTCTTATTTGTCCTTCAGACCTATGCAAAGGTCTATGATCATCCTTCGCATACCCTAGATAGGCAGATCAGGCACTTATGCGCCTCTATAATTACTCTTTACTTCTGTTTTACCCAGATTATCTTAAGTAGGGAATAACTTCACATACATTAAGATGATCTTCACATAAACAAATATTCTTACTTGTGTTCATATAACAAAGCAAAACATATCGATTCGCACATCAATACAACATTAAAACATAAACCCAGTATTCATCATAACATAATCATATGCAAAAGTAAAATAGATCATACACAAATAATTCCAGAATAATTCTCTTTATTTATGCTTCAGATTTTCTTTACAAACTCTAGCCACCCTACACACATAGCTGCAAGGGTCAATGCACTTAGTTGTGGACTTCTACCCTAGGCCTCTGCGCACACAGCTGCAAAGCTTCTTCCTATGATAAGACTCTTTACTCTTAGCTCTCACAAACCCATCAATGACTCAAAACATATCAAGACTCAATGGAATTGCCTTAGACTCTTCTAAGACTTCCTTTTTTATACAACCCCATGGATCGCGTACCATGGGTGGATCTCTTAAATCTGACACAAGTTACATAAAGGAAGGGCGGAATCCCTTGTTGACTCTTTATATCTTCGCGCTCTATGGCCACAAAATGCGAAGACTTTACATTTATTATAAAAGACTTTGTCTTTCTACCCTGAAACTTGGGTTTTGAACCTCAAAAATGACCCTAGGGGACTTGTTCCCAACAAATCCTATCAAGTCACGAATACCATTCAAGATAAGCTTAAAGGCTTGCAGAAAACATAGCAGATGATGAGGTTGGCTATCAAATGACCAGCACCGGAAAGATTAGCTGAGGAAGTCAAACATGTAGCAAATCAAAGCGTTTCCAAAGTCAAAGTGATCTAAGGAGAGCTAGGGGATCTTCTCAGCATGTTCGTAGCACTAGCCAAGTGGCTCGAGGGAGAGTCATGATCTTTGTGTTGGGGGCCTATTGGGATGGGGTCCCCTGGGTCAGTTTTGGGGTTAAGATAACCCAATTTTTGATACATATTTGTAACTAATTTAAAGTCTTCGCGATTTGTGGATGAAGAGTGCATAGATGATTAGGAGTCAAAGGGGTTTAGCCCCTTGTTTTATGTAAAGTTTGAGTCAGTTTTTTAGATCCACCCATGGTCTGTGGACCATGGTATTATATGAAAAGGCTATAAATAGATGTGTCTTAGAGATTCTAAGGCATGTTTTTGGATGTAATTGATGATGGTTGAGAAGTGATAGCGAAGAGAACTAGGTTAGATAGGAGAAGAAAGGCTCTGCAGCTGAGTGCATAGATGTCTAGGTAGAGTTCACAGCTGAGTGCATAGAGGCCTAGGTAGAGTTCATAGCTAAGTGCACGGGCCCCTGCAGTTGAGTGTGCAGGGTAGTTTTGAGTTTGTAATCCTAAATTGAAGATCAATAAAGACAATTTTCGAATAATTCTTGCATATTCCTGTTTATTTTTGTTTATGATATAGGTTGTCAATGAATAATGTGTTTTATGAAATATTGATTGAATGATGCATGATTCTCTTTAATAATTCTTAATAAATGTATGCAATGCATGTTAATTACTTTCACAAAGACTCTCATGAATTCTGTTATGTTTACTAATAACTTAAGTAGATCTGCATGAACACTAATTTACGGTTGTTCTCTGATGCACATAAGTGGATAAAATAACTATTAAGGGCATGCAAAGACTAATTGTAGACCTTTGCGAAGGTCTGAAGGTTTTTTTAACAAGGTTGCAGTAACAATCCCTAATGGCTTATCGATTTGTGTGGAGGCGTATCTAAGGCACTAAAAGACATCACACTGATCTTTGGATGTGCAAACTTGGTTCTAGCATCCCCCCATACTAGTGAGACTGCAGCATGTGCTATGCAGGTTGTTATTGAAATGGCCAATAGTGTAGGGTTTTGTTGGTTGGCACAACTAACTCTAAACCTAGGTCAAGACCACCTAAGCTAACTCAAAGGTATCTAGACCTTTTCAATAATTACATGGATGTGTTTGCTTGATCTTATGACGATTTAAAGACTTTTGATGATGCTATTATTCAACATACAATCCCTTTGAAGGGTGGGGTAAAACCATATGAGCATAAACTTAGGCATATTAACCCTTTGGTTCTCCCATCTATTAAAAAGGAGTTGAGTAAGTTTTTCCAGGAAAAAATCATTTTACATTTGAAATATTCAAATTGGTTAGAAAACCTAATCCCTGGAAAGAGAAAATAACAAAGAAATAAGGCTATGTGTGGAGTTCGGGAATCTCAACAAAGCCTCTCTAAAGTACAATTATCATATGCCTAAAATGGATTACATTGTGTGGAAGGTAGTAGGATCTTCCCAGATGTTGATTATGGATGGTTTTTTTTGGGTACAATCATGTAGTTGTGAATCCTAAAGATCAAAACAAAACCACTTTTACCACCCCTTGGGGAACGTTCATGTATGCAAGAATGCCTTTTGGCCTCATAAATGTAGGGGCCAACTCTAGAGAGCCATGGATATAGATTTTGTGGGAGAACATGACAAGTTTGTAGTAATTTACTTGGATGATATCATTTTATTTTCAAGAAAAGATGAGGAACACATCGAACATCTACGTCTCACTTTTTATAAATGCATAAAATATGGCCTGTCCTTGAATCCTAAAAAATCATAGTTTGCTCTGAGGGAAAGTTGTTAGGCCCCGTAGTTTCAAAGGAGGGAGTAAATATTGATCCCTGTAGGTTTTAACCCCATACAAAAATTACCTGCATACAAATTCTAAAACAAATAAAATAAACAATGCGAGAGCATAACACATAAAACACACATACACAAATATTTCCCCTGGATCCCAAAAATGGGACTACCAGCTTTATTTTTCATTATGTTCCTTTCAATGTAACAATACATGTTTATACATGTCGAAGCCCAAAACCATGGATCGAAAACCATCGCATCCAAAAAATGTGCAAAAATCATGCACAAAACCTTAGGTGGGTCCGCCCAACCAAACATAGGTTCCAAAACCAAAATTTTATGGGGCACTGCCTCGAACCCCATAGAGTGGGGTTACTTGCAGCCCTTAAACCCCTTGTGACCCCCCCGCTACGTAATCAGTGCAACGAAAGGGGGGCTTTTCCCCCCCCTCTAATCCCCTGCTTAACTATGTGGGCTAGTCGTGGAAAGAATATAACACAACCCAACATTCTCCCACTTGTTGTTTTCTTTCCATAGTGGGCCACAAGAGAGCTTAGTAATTTATCCAACCCTACAATACCCGTTGTTTCTCTACACCAAGAGAAATTCTCAGAGCTCATAGATTTTGTCAATGCATTTGCAGTATTCTTCAAAGTGTCCACCTTTACCAACAACAACCTTTTGTCTTCTATCATATCCCTCACAAAGTGATACTGAACATCAATGTGCTTTGTCTTTGAATGATATGCAGGGTTCTTTGCCAATAAAATCACACTTTGGTTGTCACGATCTATCCTTATAGCTCCCTGTACTAACCCCATACTTGAACACAATCTCTGCAACCAAACTACTTCCTTGCTTGCATGAGTGGCTGCCATGTATTCTGCATATTACACAGCAATTTGTCACTGTCCCTACTACCCCTCTCCCGTATATTAGAGGACTCATTCTGGGAGCTATGAGAAGTAGATGTCAGAATCCAGTGATAAAGTAGATGTTAGAAACCTCCAGTTCTAATACTTGATCCCGCAGTTTGAAAACTTGTTCGTTCTCAGCCCAAATGTTGATCTGGTATTGTAAGAGCTCAGGTTGAGCTCGTAAATAAGGTGTCAGGAAGAATTTCTTCAACCCGCAATTCTTGAGGACATCCATGCAACCTTCATCTTCCATGGCTAATTCATCCTCTCTCTCGTGCTCCCTCTCTTTCCATTCAATCACAATTTTGCTCGATTGCCTGCATTCATATGGTCAAGAACCCTTGATTAGATCTCTGGTAGGCCAAAAAATACATTTAGATCAATTACAAATCCAAAATTTAAGGTGAAAATTAGGTTTTGTCGTTGGCATGGCTGCTTCTAAAATGAGCGCCCATTGGTGTAGGCCTTTGGCATATAAAAGCCCATTGGTGCGGATCCGTGCTCAATACCTGCGCCAATGGGCATGACCCTAAATTTTTAAATCCTTCCACAGAAATCTAATGCGCAAAAGGAAACTTTCAAAAAATGGATTGAAATGAAGTACTAGGAAGCGCCTATTACCTAGAACTGACGGAGCTCTGAATGGTAGCACGGATCTATCACAATCGTCGTCCGAAGTTCGCACACCAAATGGACCACTGCTACTCTTCAGTGAGGTAAATAGTAAAAAGTAATTTTATTTTTACCATTTGACATATTTATAATTTTTTGAACTCAAAATAGGTTTTGAAAGTTATTTTTCGGAATATTTTAATATATTTTTTGTCAAAAATAGGTTTTACACTTGCTTTTTGTGCACCAACAGGGTTTTTATGTGACTTGAACGGTGAAACGAGTTATATTTTATACTTTTTCGGACTCGGTAAATACACGAAAAAGTCATTATGGAGTCATCTTTAAGCTCTTTTCTGACTCTGTAAACATGAAAATATTGTCGAGGCCCTTGTCATTTCGATCTCATTAAAATGGATGCGAAATTACATCTACCCAATATACGTTTACCCCTTTTTCGAGCTAGGATGGATTATTTACGAAAAGGGAATACCCTAGCCTATCACGACTAGGAGGTTTCCTCAAATTTTGTTTTCTACCTTTTCGGGTATGAGGAACTATTTACGAAAAGGGACCTTTGGAGTTTACTTTTCTGTTGTCTTTTCAAACTCTTTAAACATGAAAAGACGCCGATTTCTCCCTTTGTCAAACTTGTTAAAACTTGATGACATTGGATTCCATCAAACTAACATTTTACAAGCATATGCTATCCCCCTCAAGCTTGTTAATAAAAATAATTGGGGTACTTGCCAGAAATGGTGGGGAAAATGGAACCAAAATCATTGTCGTGTCGGCAGTATGTCGCTCTTGAACATGGCTCTTGTCTGTATTTGTGTCAGGGTGGGAACATCTCATCTCGTTTTTCACTTGCTTCCATGGGTTTGGGTGATCCTGTTTGACCTCTCATCTGCTCTTTGCCTTGTCACCATGACCTCTGATCGATTGATGTCAAATACTGCCAAGTCCACTATCGTGCCACCAATATGTTCAAGATAAGTTGACCTCTGCAAAATATCAACCTCCCTCTGATAACTCATATAATCCTGATTCACAAAAACATTATCTTCCTCTGTCTCGCGTCGATGATGTGGGAAATACTATGGCCCAGCTTTGGTCAAGGTCACTTCCTGTCAACTTCAGCTCATTATCCAAGAAGTTGATCTAGAGACTCCCTTCTGGTGCCTTGGAGCTTGCATGCCTCAATGGCAAGTTCTTCGCATTCGACGTGAGGTTTTCATCATTGGCCTCTGATTGGATGATTCTACGGGTGTTCAACGCCGACTCACTGATTCACACGTTGTAGATTGTACTTGTAGTACCTTGAGGGCCATTGTCATTATTGGTGGTACCTCTCGCGTCCGTTAATAACTTTCACCATTGGCTATTAATCAGACGATGTTCCTGCATGTTCAACTTCGGCTCCTATATTCACATGCTTGAACTTGTACTTCGTTCGGATCGAGATGGAGCGCAAGACCCTGGATTTTGTCTGTTGAGATCCAGGCTGCGATTTTGTGGATTACTATGATTGTTACATGACTCATTCACTAGATGGTTGCGACCATGCCTGAGTCTATTTATCGATCCTCACTGGATGGTTGCGCCCATACCTTGGATCTAGATTATTATGTACTCTACTATGGATGGCTGCACCCATACCACATATATCATGTATTTGAGATATTAGTTGTACTTCTCCACGCAGGTTTTCCGACGGCAGTGTTTTTGGTTGGACATGTTCTCGTAAAGCATTTCACCCCTCTCTCTCTCTCTCGGGCCTCATACTTTAGGGGGCATCTGTTACACAGCAATTTGTCACCGTCCCTGCTACCCCTCTCCCGTATCTTGGAGGACTCATTCCGGGACCTATGAGAAGTGACATGGCCTACAAACACTTACATTGCATTCCTCTAAACATGAGCTTTGTTTTCCCTGAAGACATCTCCTACTGAAAAGCCCTAAAAATATCTCTTTCTCCATTGGCGCAGTCCCATAGTTCAGCCCTGGCGCCAAGGGGGTAAATCCTCCAAAGAGGGCACGCCAATTGGTGCTCTGTCATAGAGTCGCACCCACGCCAACCATATTCAGAGGTGTTTTTTAACATATAAACGGCGGAAGTTTCATCCTAACAAATTCCTGGACTGCTATCTATCTTGAGTTGGGTGGTTCGACTACGGATTTCCATAGAGAGGAAGTGGTTTGCCACCTCTCATGGAAGCTTCCTTGATGATATGGCCAATCCCATGATTATTGGTTATGATCCCAACTCCTCTTCCTCCATCTATAAAAGCTTTCCCATTTCCTTTGCAAGCTGGTTCCTGAGTTTCAGAATTCCCAAATTCCCAAGAGCTTCATGCTACAAGAGCCTTCTTGATTCCCTTAAGGCCAAATCCAAGCAAGGAGACTATTGTCCAAGATCCAAAGAGAGAGGCTTGTCCTTATTCCTGACAGGCTTTGCGAGACATGTTCTGCTGACTACCTACCAAAGGAGAATCTAGTGTCAAAACATTGGTTGTAGTCCCCTTTGATTGATTATTAATGAACGACTATTGGTTATGGTTCCACTCTTGTTATTATTTATGATGATGATGAGTTATGTCTTTTTTGACTGACATATAGTTGCGTATACTGGATTTTATGCTTGCGTTTGTATTGTTTCTTATATGTGCAGGTGTCCATTCACGGAGATCGTGAGGATTGTGATCTGCCGAAGCAGAGGAACGAGAGCACCACCTCTCCCACAAACAATAGCGTTGGAATCCAGGTAGGCCTTCATCACTGGTTTGTTTATTTACAATTAGGAACTTGCGCTATAGCATTTGACGATTGTTGCTAGACCCGGTCTGGGCTAGTAGGGATCGCCTCTGTCCGCAGAGGGGATTTACCTCTTCAACACTGCCTCTATAGTTGATAGTGCCACTACAAATTGTTTGTTACTCATCCAACTAACTGCACCTCCAAATAGGCTAAACACATACCCACTTGTAGATCTTCTTTGATCCAAATCTCTAGCCCAGTCTGCATCAACAAAACCATGAATATCCAACACTCTGTCTAATCTTGGTCTTCCTTGGTCTCACAAATCATAATCACTATTGCCAGGAAAATACCTGAAAACCTACGTCACTATTGTCCAATGCTCCTTTCTTGGTTTTGACATAAACATGCTCAATACTCCCACTACATGTGCAATGTATGGTCTAGTACAGACCATTGCATACATCACGCTACCGACTGCACTTGCATATGGAACACGGGACATATCCTCTTCCTCTTCTTATGTCTTGGGAAATTATTCAGTAGAAAAATTTACACCTACAAGAATAGGAACCTTCACCAGTTTACTATCTTGCATATTAAATATCTTCAATATTGTTTCGACATAATTCCTCTAGTTTAACCGAAGCTTCCTCAACCTTCAGGTTTCTTCATGTAGATTTCCTCTTCAAAATCCCCGTGAAGAAATATTGTCTTCACATCCATCTTTTCTACCTCAAAATCAAAAACAGTAGCAACAAATAAAATTAATCTAATAGAAGTTACCTTGGCAACAGGAGAAAAAACATCACCAAAATCAATTCTTGGTACCTGGAATAAATTTTTGCTACCAATTGAGCTTTGTATTTCTCCACCTTTCCTTCTACATTTGTCTTCTTCTTAAACACGTATTTGCTGCCAATGGGTTTCCTTCCAGCTAGCAACTCCACCAGATCCCAAGCCTCATTTTTGTGCAAAGATGCCATTTCATCAACCATGGGCTCTTTCTAGAGTTTTCCATCCTTTGAATCTACTGCTTCCTTCACAGTTCTGGAATCATCATCAGTAATAGATAAAGCAAAATTTGAACAAAAAGCAGATGGACTATACCTTTCTGGCTTCCTTCTTTCTCGAACTGATCTTCTCACACCTAGAGTTTGTGGCTCTTCATCTTCTGATTCCTCCTCTGTTGTAGATTCTGATTCTTCCTCCTTTAGATCAAACTCTATCTTCTCATGTTCCTTTGGTTGGACTTCATGTTTAATAACATATTTCACCTCTCTAAACACCACATCTCGGTTGTACACAACCTTCCTTGTTACTGGGTTCTCTACCAGGTGGAGATTCAATTTTTCTTTGGTGTAATCAAATTTTTAAGGAGATTCATACCTAATTATGTTGAGATAGTCAAAGAGATCATAGAAATGATAAAGAAATATAAAGAAGTGAAATGGACTATTAATTATCATGAATTATTCTCTCGAATTAAAATGGATTTTGAAGAAGCTCCTATGTTAGTCATTCCAGATTATAAAAAACCATTTTTCTTTTTTCTTTTGCTTCTCCTCACACAGTGGTTATTGTCTTATTGTAGAAAAATAGTGGGGGGCATGAGAAACCAATAGCATTCTTCAGTTGGGTGCTACGAGATGTTGAGCTAAAATATAAAATTCTGGAGAAGTAGGCTTATGCCTTGGTCAAAGCCCTAAAGGCTTTTAGAATTTATGTCCTGCAATCAATCATAACTTCCTATGTCCCTACAACAGTAGTAAAAGTCATTCTAGTTTGGAGTGACACTAATGGGAAGAGATGCAAATGGATTGCTAAAATTCAGGAGTATGACATGGATATCAAGCCTACCAAGCTCATCAAGGGCCAAGGGCTAGCTAAAATTATATCCGAAGCAAACTGCCAAGCATTGGGCATAACTTTACTAGCAACAAGAGACGAAGAAAATGGAAATTTGGAGGAGGAACAAAAGATTAAAACATCAGCATAGAGAATTCAAATGAAGTATGTTGTATCCCCATGGTATAAAAACAATGTGCACTATCTACTTTTTCTCAGGTGTTCAGTGAATTTTGATAAGATTAAATACGAGGCTCTGAGGCTCTAAGATAAAAAATTTGCTATCTCAAATGGTCAATTGTATTGGAAGGGTCCTGTGGGGATTTTGCTTTTTTGTTTGTTTGAGGAGTAAATCATCAAAGTAATGGATTAATTTACATAATTTTGTCTCTGGAGGACATTATTTTTGGAGGGCTACAATACATAAGATCCTTAAAGCAAGTATTTGCTAGCCCAAACTATTTGGTATGGTACATACTTATGTTCAATCCTGTGAGAAGTGCCAAAAGTTTACTGAAAAACAAAAATTAGCATCTCTTTTTCTAATCCCTATTTTTCTTGAGGAACCTTTTAAATAGAGGGGGTTATGATTCATTGGAGAAATACACCCTCCCTCCAATGGTCAGCACAAGTGGATACTCACAGCCACTGATTACTTCATTAAGTGGGTAGAATTTTCCCCAGCCATGAATGCAACCGATGTGCTGGTTATTAAGTTCATGGAAGAAAACATCCTTTCTAGATTTGGTTGCCCCAAGAAGGTTGTTACTAAAAATGCTCAGGTGTTCAAGTCTGCCAAGTTTATAATTTATGTCAAAAATATAACATTGTAGTAGGACAATCCACCACCTATTACCCACATGGAAATGGATTGGTTGAATCCTCAAATAAAACTTTGGTGACGATTCTAAAGAAAATAGTATCAGAAAATGAGATGAACTAGGACTCACGGCTAAAAATTTCCTTATGGCTCAACAGGGTTATGACTAAGAGAGCTACTCGAAAATCCCCTTTTCACTTGGTTTATGGAAATGCAATAATTTTTCCCATACAGCTAGCCATGCCAGTGGCTAAAATCTTGCAAGCAATCGAGGAGAAGCCAAATGCTTTGACTAGAAGGATAAATCAATTGGTGGAAATTCAGGAGAATAGAGGACAAGTGAATTAGAATCTAATTTGTTTAACACCCGAGCAGGTTACCCCCAGGGTGTTAGGCAAGCACCCCCCTACTCGAGCGTTAGACAAGGCCCCCCCCCCCCCCCCTCAAGAAAGGATCCTTAGATTTGGATCTGATGGTCTAGATTCATTTTGGGGGGGACACGGGGTCCTCCCTCCCATTATTTGACCCACCAGAGGATGGTTGGAGTGGGGACCACATGCCACCTGTACCTATCAGTGGACAACCTTGCAAGTGAGCATGAATTTTGAAGTAATGATAACTCCACCCTATCCACCTGTCCTCACCATCACCCAATCACATCTCACAGCATGTCCCCTCCATGATGTCACTCCCACGTCATCTGACCATTTCCCCCGTGCAAATTATAAAAACCTTCCTGCCTCACCGTTTTTAAACATTTTTCACTGTTACATCCCTCTCTCACCAATATCTCATCTAAGAAATTTGTTCAATATCTACTGACTGAGTACCTCCATCTTGATGTCATTTGCTACTCACTTATATACAACCAAGTAATCCAATCTCTCCTATACACCTATTAATTTATTTTTGAATTCATAAGATGAATAAAGCAGCCCCCCTAGACTCCAAAGGCTCGAGAGGCCAAATCCTCTTATAGTGTGGAACCTCTCATGGATACAGAGGCTCAAATAGGTAAACTAGCTTATGATTATTAGCTGGTTGACCTCTGCTTTGACCTATATGGAAAACATGTTAGGGGGAGGACCCATTCCTGGAAGTGGACTTCGGCCTTTATTACCAAATCACACCCAATGTGCACTATTTTCTAAAATGTGCTTCTTGGTTAGTCATAGCATACGTTGATGATAAGAAATACTTTATTTCTTCCTCTAGAGTAAACATCCTCGATGTAACCCCAAAGTTAATCCAAAGAGCTCCGGTTTACCCCAGTTCTCCATAACCCCACCAATTCACTAATGTCACTCAGTGTAGCATTACTCAACCCTCCCAATTGATGAACACTATTATTTCTTGAAAATGGTCTTGGACCTTGTCCTACAATTCATACCTATAGCTAACATCTTCCCTATCACCATCTTTGTTGAACCTATCCAACCCATCTTGTCTCTAATTTCCCATCTGCTAGGGGATGATGATGTCATCATACCCAACAAAGACACCTTGGGGTTTTTAAGACAAATGATGCAGCCTGGCCACTTATTTGATTGTAGCCTAGCTAGCATAGGCTAAAAGGTTTTAGCTACATCATTTTTCAACCACACCTTATTTCAGGTACTGTTCCCTATTGTTCTACCAATTTTTTTATACCCATGTGGATGAGTTTGAGTGCTTGGGCCTCAACTTGATGGATGGAAACAAGCAGAGGAAGTATGTTTTTAATTAGGACATTGTTGTTAGAAAGAGACTAGATATTGATGGTTACTCCCAATTCATATCCAATCATATGGCCATCTCATAGAAGACTAGTCATGGTTTTTCTCCCCCCATAGTTCTCCCCTAGCAAAGAGAGCTTCTCTAGCTCACTAAAGATATCAAGGTAGGGAAATGGTACCTTTTTGAGGATCATACCAAGATCAAGGTTTATGGTTGTGATCTTCCCCCTTACCATCTACCTATCTTCATGCCTATGAGGATATTTTCCTTAGAATTTATCAGGCAGAGTCTCAACGTGGAGCTGCTCCATTTTGTCCTTGCAAATAAGGGACATATTTTAAAATTGGGAAAGCCCATGGGGAATTTTGTTTTCAACTCTAGGCAGGCCTTTGAGGAAGTTGAATCATTATTGAAGAAAATGAATTTTGAGCTTGGAGATGTGATGAAGCTCATCAATGGGTAAATTATATGGACCTTAATGCCACTCTCCATCTTATTAAAATCAACTTTTCTCACATTTCTTTACATGTTTTGTTATATTTTTCTTAGTGATAAGGGTAAAGACGAGTTGTTACATCTTGTGGTCTAATGTGCATTAATTGTAGGATTTGGAGCAATTTTAGCTAATTAAAGTGTAGGAACTTGAAGTATACAAGAAAGAAGTATTTTAGGAGATCGGATCTCCCTCCTTAACTCCTCACTCACTCAATGATTCCTCCACCAGATCTCATCAGCTCGGAGTTACAAGCAACCAAACCACTGAGGTCATTGGAAACCAAGACAGTGATAGTTGAAGGCCCTTTTATCTTGAGTTGGGAGCCAAGCCTCCCTAAATTTAAGGAAGTTGTTGGTAGCTTTAGTTGTATAAATAAGAATGCCTAGAGCCTCATTAGGATTCAACTTTTTTTGTTGTAGCCAAGAGGGATTTTTGAGCGAAGACATTGCAACTGATAACTCTTATGTATTTTTTATATTTTTATGAAAATGAGAAGCATTCCCTTGATCCAACACTGAGTTGACTCAAAGGGCTAAAGCTGTTGGGTGCAGGCGCAACCCTAGTAGTAGAAGTTCCTCTTTTTGTACAAGTATGCTTAGATTACATTCATAGTTATCTGCTAAAGTGATTTTGGTTTTGTTAATCTACAAGTATTTGGATGATTAATTATCTTGCTTCCATTTGTGGATATATAGATAAGTGGTATCATAGTGACAGTAAACACTTCAGAAAAGCTTGTGATAGTGGATTTCACCTCATCTCCCTTATGAGATCATGATTTGAGGGTTCCATTCACACAACCCAAAAACAAATTTCTTGTTTGATTACTACATATTCTAGGGTTTCTTTTTTAATAGATCATTGTCTTTGAATTTCTTAGAAGTACTTGAAATTTTCATTTTGTTCTCTTGAGTTTTCTATGGTTTAAAAGCACTTCCATTAATAAACTTAGCCATTAACTATTAATAACTTTGTTTTCATCCATTCAACTCATATTTTCAATGTATAGATGAATTTGTGCATAAATGAAGAAAAGAGTGTATGTTGTTGTGGGAGGTTCTAATTTTCAGGAAGACCTCATCTCATTCGCCTCATCCAAGTCTTCTCCACCTATTCTACCAAGATCACCTAAACCCTAATTTGAATTCTTGTTTTGTTGGAAAAGTGGTCACTTCCATTGAGCAAATTCAACCATCTTGAAGCATTTGATTGATCCTTGGATAGTGTGCACCTCCTTCATGCCTTATTTCTGCATTAGACACATTTTCCACACTTCATTCTACATTTCTTACCATCTTCTAAGGTTTTTGCTTGTTTCCTGTATTAAAATAGGGCATCTACTAGTACAACTAGGACATCCTGTAGTACTATAGGAAACCCTATAGCAACCTGTTTTAAGTCGTAATTGAGAAAAAAATGGTTAACTGAGCTTAGGTTAGGCATCCAGTTGGCTTCCATACCCTTGAAACTAGTCCATACCTTTTCCTCCATACATGTCTCCCCTACCAAAGAACAAGTTGGAAATTAGCATTTGCATTCATAGAAACTAAACATCAAAAAGGTTTTTTCTTCAATTTCTAAGTTAGCACATGCATGCAGTAGTCATAACAGTTCTTAGATCAAATTCCATGCTCAGTTAGTCTAGGTCACTAAATGTTATAAACATTGTTAAGCTAGGTTTCTTTTGCAAGAAAAATGTGTAGATGTTTAGCTAGATGATTTCATGTCACTTTATAGCACCTTCCAATTTAGTCTTTCATTTCCTACAGTAGGCAACATTCTCTTTTGCATTAAGGATAATTTTCCCTTTTCCATTTGATAATCAGACTTCTTCTAGCCAATACAAGACTGGTTTGAAAAAACTTAGTGGTTTATCACCCGAACTGAAAAGTGACAAGAGTATATCATTGCATCTATTGTGTACACAACACTATCACCTCCAAGTTTGTATGAACCTTGGGTTGATGAAGTAAAGTTGGTAGCCCCAGGAGTTGCAACATTCTTGTTGCAATATTGGTGCTCATCATTTTTTGGCACTGTTTCCAGGGAGGTGTCTAAGTAGATGTGCTTTTTTCTTTCTTTATTTCTTTCTTTCTAATTCTACAAATAGTTCCCTTCATCAAATAGTTTAAATATTTTCTTTCTTTCCATTCTACAAGTAATTTTGAAAAACCATGAAAAAAAAAAATCCTTTCATGCCTCATAGGAGTAAAGACAACTTAGGGAAATTTTGTGCCAAATACCCCCACTGCATCGAACATCCAACCTTCCCTGTTCTTTAGTGGTTGTGAGCTAGAGGACCCATTAGGCGAACAACCAGAGATCTTTAAAGTGCCTATTGGGGAAGAATAAGAGACCATTTCACCGACCTACACCATGGTTGAAAATAGAAATTTGATTAGAGACAGAGAAGGAGCTAAGAATAGAGCTGAGGGTGCCTTTCCCATTAGAGAAGCTAATGGAGATTCTAGGATGAAAAACATAATCCCCTCTACCCTCCTCAGTTCCATGGCCTAACCTTTGAGGACCCAGATACCTTTTTATTTGAGTTTGATGTCATATGCAGAACTTATGATTACACATCTAATGACCATAAGTTGAGATTGTTCCCATCCACCCTCAAAGATGAAACCCTGTGCTGGTTCATGGGTTTACCTAGGGACAACATCACCACTTGGGCTCAGATGCAACAAGCCTTCAACAATAAGTCTCGGGACTATTGTAGGTCCTAAGATACCAAAGAGGAAATTTTTAGAATGACCTTGGGACATGATGAATCTTTGGAAGATTATGAGAAAAGGTTCCAACTCAGCTATAAAAGGGCCAGGTGCACCCTTGATCCCAAATTACTTAAGTTGGTCCTTCTTAGAGCGATTAGGGAAGATTTCCTAGAAACCCTAAACCTATTGTCAGGAAGGTACATTTATCAGTTACCCTATGATGATATCAATACGCTTTTCAAAAATCATTCTAGGGAAACTAGAAAGAAGGGTAGGGCTAGTCAAGCTTTGTCCAATTCATCCTCTTCCATCACATCCATAAAAAGTGAAATTGGGAACATGTTGGAATACTTCAAGAGTGAAATGATGCATACACTTGATTTGCAAATGGACACCATGCAGATCAAGAGGAAGTAGGAGGAAGTAGAAAGAGCCTTAGCTGTCTTCTTCCGTAGATGCACCAGGAGGCACCCTAGGAATGAATGTCCATTGAATCTTATAGAATTCCACTCGGTCTATGAGGAGAACCACTCCATAGACAAGTGTTATTCTCTGTTTGGATTAAAATTTGTGTATCAAGTAATTGAAGGGGTGATTGAACAACTTTGTTATATCAACCAAAGGAGGCCTCAAGGACCTCAAGCATATCAGCAAGGCATGCAAAGGGCATCCTATTCCTATTACAACCCTAACTAGAATACATCCATTCCCCTTTGGTGCCCTCCTACTCATCCTTCATGGTCCACACCTTCTCCCTAGTTTATTGCACCTCAATACCATTCTCAACCTGCCAACCAACAATTTCAGCCATATTCTCATCCACAACCTCAGTGGAATGCACCATCCGAGGGGTGGAGGCCCCCATACAACCAATCTCCAGTTTTACTACCTCCATCTCAACCACATCTCCTACACCCTTCTCCATGTAAGCAACCTTAGATGCCTACTCAACCAAATCCAAATCCAAAAAATAGATAGGCACAACAAGCCTACAGTGAAGAAGCATTTTATCCTTCCTATGCTATGGAAATTCAATAAATCAACCTTAGGTTTGGAATAGTGCTTCCAGATAATCAACCTTCATCTCCACTTGAGGGGCTTGAAGAGGAAAAGGAGCAAAGTGTACCTCAATAAAATCCACCTCCCTTTCTTGAGATATTAATCCATCTTGTCGAGAACTTCCCAAAAGAGACTAAACTTCTAGGTGAATTGGAAAAACTATGTGTTAAAATCTCATTTCTCCAAGATATCAAGGATGTCCCCATATACAACAATTTAATCAAGGAGAAATTCTTCAAACATCCTGGGAGGCGAAATAAAGACACCCCTACCATTAATATCATGGGACAACTGTCTGACTTAATGTTAGGGTAGGTGATTTTCCCAAAGTATGTAGATCCTGAAGTGTTGTGGTAGATGTGCACATCGATGGCATCATTGTCCCCATACCTTGATCGATATTGGTGCTGCCATCAATGTGATGATTAAGGAGACTATGCTTAAACTGAATCTCCAAGGATCATTAAGAAATACCACAACAGTCTTACAACTTGCAGACAAGTCCATAGTAGCTCCTAAGGGAGTTGTTGAGGATGTGATGGTCTCCATTGGTTCTTGGGAATACCTTGTTGACTTCTTAGTTTTCCATCCTAAGACCAAGTTGAATGGTTATCCTTTCATCCCTGGAAGGCCATGGTTAGCCACTGCTGATGTTTACATAAGTTGTAGGGCTGGGAATATGACCATTAAAAATGGGCATTTGTCCAAACAATTGGTCTTGTACCCTCCTTCTCAACCATCTCTGGAGCATGACTTACCTTTAGGGTTAGAAGAGGAGGAGGAATATGAAGTCTACTCTTCCCCAATCTATACCCTATATGCTACTATAGGAGGGGGGAAACCTAATGAAGTTGACCTAATTGAGAAAATCCTTCAAAATCAACCCCCAACACCATGTCTCTTGAGGAGTTAGTGAAGAAATCTAAAGATAACTCTTGGATTGATTTGTGCTTAGTTGTTGGCCTACTGGGTCCTAACCCAGGTTCAAAGTTAGTTGTGCCAACAAAAAAAAAAACACCCTAAACTAATGACCCTTTCGGCAACAACCCGCGTAGCGTAGGTTGAAATTTCACCCAAAGTAGTATTGGAGGATGACAAAACCAGGTTTCTACATCCAAAGGTCAGTCTGATGGGTTCCTGGGACTTCTAGGGCTTAATTCAGTATTAGCAAATCCTAATCCTTCCAAAACAGATAATTGCAGTAATTCGTATAAACATAATCTATACTTTCGCAAAGGCCTTCAAACATTCATAACATCAATAAATTAAGTTGATCTACTGCTTTCACACATTCATTAAGCATTCATTCATATAAGTTTAGATACAGAGTGAAAATAAAAAAACTGCAAAAGTAATTACAGATGCACGGATACACAAATCATGGCTCAAAATTGTCTTTATTAGATGTATTTTCAGTTATAGACTCTTCTTTCCTATGCACTCAGTTGCAGGGGCCCATGCACACAGCCTACGGTCTTACCAAGGTCTCCACACACTTAGTTGCAGGAGCCTTCCCCTTTGCCTAAGTATAGGAAACATACTTTCCTATCTTTTCTCACTTGCCCATACAATGATCTTCTAGTTATGAGTTACTTCCTAAACTCGCTATGACTCTTCTATATATAGCCTTCGCTTTTACAATACCATGGTCTACGGACCATGGGTAGGTCTCAAAACTTCCTATCGTCTAACCATCTAAGGGAATAAAGCCCCTTTGATTCTTATGACGTTCACGCTCTGCTTCCTCAAAACGCAAATACTTTACAATTATACAAAAATTTAATGCCAATATTTGACCCCAGGGGACCTTGTCCCAACAAGCCCCCAACAAAATTTTGTGACTTGTCCTCGAGTCACTCTGTAGGTGCTTTGATCTTTCCTTGTAATTCGCAGAAATCCAACTTCAAAACCTGTGTTCAGTTATTCCTTGTGTACCAACCCGCTACATGTTGGCTTGATGAGCCCTGAACCAGGTTCAGCGTTAGGTAGCTAAGAAAAACCCTACACTACTGGCCCTTTTGGCATTAGTCCATGGAGCGCGAACCAAAGTCTCACCCTTCTGCACCCTAAGATGGTTGTGATGTTGATTTTCTACCTTAATCCCTACCTTCGAGCAGATCGATAAGCCTTTCATTCCTGTCGATGTATTTTCTCTTCCGTCTTTCTAAACCTCCGCGAAGGTATCCAACTGTCCTTCGTGCAAACCTAAACAATGATTTATGCACTTACGCACCTCTATAACTATGTTACTGTCTTGTTTCCTAAATTATCTTAGTGGTTAGCCACTGTATCATGCAATTAAGATTACCCTCATGTAAACATAAATTATTACTTGCGTTCAAATAACAGATAGAAATAGATAGAATGCGCATAAATTTAACATTATAATGTAAACCCAGAACTTAACATATCATAATCGAATGCAATAATCATAGACAGAAAGCTTAGTGATTCCAGAATACTTCTCTTTATTTATGATTCAAGTTCCCAGTATAGACTCTATCCACCCTGTGCACACAGCTGCAGGGGTTCGCGCTCTCAACTTCGAACTTCCACCCTAGGCCTCTGCGTACTCAGCTACAGAGCCTCTTCCTACATTAAGAATCTCACTCTATGCTCACCGAAACTTACCAATGACTCATGACTTCTAAATTACTTACATTACTTGTCTATTTAGATCTTCTAATACTTCCCTTTTTATACAATCCCATTGTCTGCGAGCCATGGGTAGATATCCAAAACCGACACAACTATCTAGACTAAGGGTGGAAAACCCTTTTAACTTTAGACATCTTTGCGCTCTACAACCACAAAATGTGGAGACTTTACATTTCTTTACACATAATTTGGGCCTTCTACCCAAAATATTGGGTGTTTAACCCAAAAATTGACCCCCAGGGGACTCGTTCCTAACAGGCCCCCAACACAAACATGGTGACTCACCCTTGAGTCACTCTGCTGGTGCAGAGATCTTATCGCGAAGACATCCCAACTTGACCTGAGCAACTGCTACCTTGGCAGAGCACTACATTGTCGCTTGTCTCCTCCGTGGCAGCACAATCTGCCTTAGCCTTAGCGTTAGCCTCGTTTCTCCTTTTCACGGCCAACTGCTCCATCTTCAGCTTGCCTTCTTCCTTCTTCCACTGCACGACGGTCTTGCTAGATCCTGCAGTCAAGTCTAAGGCACTCCGCCATTTTTCCGGTAGCTGTAAAGGACTGCGTCGACCGCGTCATATGTCACCAAGAAGGGAAAGGTGTGCCACTTTTGATTAGGCTCCTTGCATGCCCTTATTGAGACGTGGTGGAAATTAGTCTTGAATTCCACATACTCCTACAATCTTTCAAAGTTGGTAGGTGAAAACCATGGCTTGCAGTTGATGGCCATTTGCATGTTCATTTCCATCAAGGTCCAAAAGGTTTTTCTATCCTTTATCTACTGAGGATCCTTCGTCGCCCACAGTGAAGCGTACTTCGCAGCCTTTGGTAGGTCTGGCGCGACCGAAGGGAACTGACTGCCTTCGGGTAAATACCATGCTACCAACACTATGGACAGCAAGAGCCATGCAAAGTGAAATGTCTTGCTGAGATCCTACACCTCATGGCAATTTGCAAGGAACTCACCACAGAGGTAGCATGCCCAATTAAATTGAACTGCCTCTGCACATTGGGCCAGCAAAGCTACCACTAGGGTAGGCACTTTGTCTGCATGACACTTCCACATAACCTTCCCTGCCAAGAGTTGTGGGGCTACTTTGACTGTCAGGTCACAGATGCTTGAGATGGCATAGCCGCACAACCTCTTCACTACCTTGAACTTTTCCTTGATGGCCTCCACGAGGACATGTTCGCCAGTCTTTCCACCAAACGCCATGGCTATATTTTCCCCTATGTATGGCAGTTGCGTGATCCAATGGATTAGTTTATCATTGATGGGTATTGGCTCCTCTAGCCACAAACACCCATCGTGCACCAAGCATAATAACTGCTTGATTACCACCATTGTGATGGGTGTGCAGTTGTAACGTGGCACCCATAGTAGGTTGAGAAGTCTTGCCTTATCCATGCCTCTCATCCACTTCTAGAGCTCCAATGTGGTTACTCCAGTGGTTTTGTGGAACACGTGGTGCATGATTTGATCTATTGCTAGGTGAGGAAACTGCTCGGTGTTTGCTAAATCCTAATCTTCTAATTTCAAAAGGGGGACATGCCCCAAGCACATTCATTCAAACACAATTTGGTCTAGTAAGAGGGGTGTATGCAGGGTGACCTTAATCTTTTCAATGTCTTTGGGCACCTTGGTCTTTCCCTTGCACAAAGGAATGTACTTAGGTAGCTTAGTGATGGGGTCAGACCCCACAATTGCGACATCCTCCATTTCCATCCCAACATCCTCATCATCCATTAGGATATCCTCAAACTCCTCTTCTTCTGTCTCGAGGTTAATTGTCTTGCCCTTTTACTGTGCAGTGGGCATAATCTTCTGTGGGTGTATCTTAGGAGATGTGCACACCGGTTGCACTGGCGTGGCCTGCTTTCCCTTCTTGATCTTGGGACCCTCCATGGTCAGGATAGGCCTTGTCCTAGGTAACCATGGAGACTTTGGTACTTCAGCTCATATTTCTATAGGTTCTCCCTCTGGGGTAGCTCCTCCTGCTATCATAGCCACCTCTGGGACATCTCCTCAGGTTATCATTGCTTTCGCACTCATAGCTTCAGTGGGCATTGATACAATGTTATCTAATAAATCCTGATTCACCTATGGCAACATTTCAAACATAGAACTTGCTAGCAAAAGCTCGAAGGTTTCATGGTTCATGTGCACTTGAGAGCTCAACAACTTAATTCTCAAAATGCCAACTGTTTTTTGCTAGGCAACCACCTGTAATTTATAGGCACTTTCAAATTCAAATCCGACCGTTCCCCCCAAAATCGGTTCATTAATGCTAGATTGGCAGCAGATTTTCAGAGATTTGGTCCATAAAGTATGACTTAAATGTTACCCCCCTCTCCATTTGGCCATTTTTTCATCGTCAAATCATGAGTAGTTACTTTAATGATAAATTTCTGGTGGATATTCGTTGTTTCTTCCTTGGTAGTGCAGCCCCCTGCGCGCTTTTTTGGGCATTGTGACATATCTTCATTCCATGCATTTCCCCATTCACGCAGCTCTCTGACCTGGGCAGTGTAGTTTATAGTCCCGTGCTTCCTTTCAGCTGCCTAGAGCACTAATACTATGCTTCCCTCATATAGTCACCTAGCTAGATCACCGTCGTATGGCTTCAATCAGTTGCCATTCACCTTCCCTGGGAAGGGTTCTCCATTCAATTTGACCCACTGAACTGCTCCACCATCGGTAATCTCCTTGATGACATATGGTCCTAGTGCATCTTGAATTTCCCTAGAAAGTTATCATATTTATTGTCATATAATAATACCATATCATTTACCTTAAGGTATGTAGTTTGATGTGTCTATCATCCATGCCTTTTTGCGCTCCTTTTGAACTTGTTGATGAAATCCAACTAGAAATTGGTCCTCCTCAAGCTTTGCTAGCTGCGTGAGCCTCTCTTCCAGGGCTCCATGGTCCACCATTCCTGTGAGTGCCACTATGCGTAGACTAGGTAAAATGTATTCCATTGGCATCATAGCTTCTACACCATATACGAGTCTGAAAGGAATTTTCCTAGTCAACTTCTTACAAGTCGTTCTATAGGCTCATAGCACTGTTGGTACGTGCATATCTGAGTCACTTCTCTAAGCATTGCAGACCTTCGTTAGTGAGTGCTCCAGTATCTTATTGAATGATTCCACCGTCCCATTGGCCTGTTGGTGATAAGGCGTACTCTTCTGGTGATATACCTGAAATTCTTCTGTCAACATGCTAATTGTTTCGTTAATAAAGTGCTTACCACGATTGCTCATCAAGATCTTTGGATAGCTAATTCTTGTCAATACATATTCATTTTGGGGTAAAGCCCAAAAACAAATCCTTGAGGGCTTAGGCCCAAAGTGGACAATATCATACCATTGTGGAGATATGTGGTGTCCAGAGTCTTTACAAGTCTTACTGGGCTCATCGAGTCTGGTAATTGGAATGAGTACATACAAAAGGTGTTGAAAAGATTTAACATGCACAATGCAAAACCAGTTAGTACACCTTTTGCTAGCCATTTCAAACTTAGCAAAGAAATGTGCCCAAAGACCTAAGAAGACATGGATTATATGTCTAAAGTTCCATATGCATCAGCAGTTGGAAGCTTAATGTATGCAATGGTCTGCACAAGGCCTGATATTGCACATGTAGTGGGAGTTGTAAGTAGGTACATGA
>APFE031370248.1:0-17691 GCA_000404065.3 Pinus taeda | reverse complement strand
TCAAGCATTATGCTTTGGTGGTTCAAACATTTCCCTACAGGGATATGTTGATGCAGATATGGAAGGTGACAGAGATAACAGGAGGAGCACTACAGGATATGTATTTACTGTTGGAGGAACAATTGTTAGTTGGGTTTCAAAAATCCAAAGTGTTGTTGCACTTTCAACAACAGAAGCAGAGTATGTTACTGCTATAGAGGCTAGTAAAGAAATGATCTGGTTACAAAGGTTTATGGGTGAATTGGGTAAGGAGCATGATAAGGGAACGTTATACAGTGATAGCCAAAGTGCCATTCATCTTGAAAAGAACTCAGCATTTCATTCCAGGACTAAACACGTACAGCTCAAGTACCATTTCATACGATCAGTGTTGGAAGATGGACAGTTGAAGCTCGAAAAGATACACACTAGCCAGAATCCTGCAGATATGCTAACAAAAGTTGTAACCAGGGAGAAACTGAGAACATGCTCAGTTTCAATTGGTCTTTGAGGATGACTATGAAGATGAGAAACAGCCAAGTCAAATAGAGGAGTCATTGTCCAAAAAATGAAGCAGCAATGGAGTTGCTACAATCATTGTCCAAGTGGGAGATTATTGTGTGTGGAGCATGATTGTTCAGAGGTCTTTGTTTCAGCTAGATGTATACCCCAGGAAATTTGTACACCCCTCCACACGGGGGGGACTTGTCCCCCCCGCGGGGGTCCGGGGGGGCCGATGCCCCCCGGCTGGGGGGTCCGGGGGCCAGCAGTCCCCCGGCGGGGGCTCAAGGGCAGTGCCCCTGAAGCTGAAAACAAATGTAAATTTGCCTTGTAAAAGTATAGTAATTTCTAGTCAATCTAGGCCGTTCATTAGGTGGATGATCTGACGGTAGAACTTATGTTTAGTTTAGGGTTTTTTCCCTAGAAGGCAGCCCCTCTCTTTGTATGAGGGCATTGTATTTGAGGCTGTGTAATAGATGTGTATTGGTGTGTGAGCAGAAAATAGTGAGGTGAGACTGTGAGAGAAAACATAGGATATTACAACGGATTTGCTCTAGGTTGTGTCTCTTCATTTTGCTGGATAATAGAAAGGAAGGACTGGCTGTTCGGGGTGGACGTAGGCCAAACTGGGTGAACCACGTATATCTGTGTCTCTCTTGTTTTATGCATTTTCTGTGTTTATATTTCTACAATATTTTATGTGTTCCATTGCTCCGTAATATATAATTTTCTAACAATTCAAAAAGAAACTTTGTTGTCATCTCACTTGTACAGTCCTTCACAAGCTACACCTCTTCCCACCTAGTCAATTACTTGGTCGCGGTGATGATGTACCACACACCTATCTTATTTCCTGGAGGCTGAATTGGACCCACAAAGTCAATTTCCCATTTCTCGAATGGTTGTAGCATCACCTATGGCATAAAAGGCAGTTCATCCCTTCGTGATGGCCTTCTAGTCCTTTGACATGTGTCATAGACCCTACAATATGCTTTCACATCCTTATGCAGAGTTGGCCACCACAACCGAGCACATAAAACCTTCTGCATTATTGCTTTTCCTACATAATGCCCTCCTGCAACTCCTCCATGAGCCTCCGCGAGAACTCTACTTCATTAAAAGTCAGGTACATAACGTCACAATATTTCATATGACCCCATTTTGTACAAGTGCCCTACAATGACGAAGAAGTTTATTGCACACACTACTAACTGCTTCCTCTACTAGCTGGCATACCCTTCTAGAGCAGTTCCCATCATTAGGAAAAGTATGTTATCCTCAAAGTGACTGTCTACGATGCACACTGCAAAGAGCTGCACATCAGGTAACCCCTCCTCCAAGTTAGTAGGTTCCTCTCCCATTTCAATGCGCGACAGATGGTCAGGTCCTGCATTCAGTCATCTTGGCTTCACAATAACTTCAAAGTCATACTCCTGGAACAACAACAACCATCTGTAGATCTTCCCCCCCAACACAAGCTTAGTGACTAGGTATTTTAATGCAAAATGATTCGTATACATCTTAAAATGTCCACCCAACAAATAGTGCTTGAACTTTTGGAGCGCGTACACCATGGCTAGTCCTTCACAATCTGTAGTGGAATAGATCTTCTCAGCCTTGGACAGCTTCCTACTCGATAATGCTACAGGATGGTCCAATTCCCCCTCACTCACTTGTATCAACATGACCCCCAGCACAATACATGAGGCATCCACTTATACATGAAATTCATTCTTCCAGTCTAGGAAGACTAGCATTGGTGCAATGACCATTTTCTCCATCAGCACATCCAAGCTCTTATGGCATTCATCATTCCAACAAAACATAGCATCCTTTTTCAACAAATTTTCCATGGGTGCGGTGATCTAGTCATAGCTCTTGATGAACTTCCTATAGTATCCAGTATGCCCTACAGTTGCACATAGTTGTTTCACATTCCTTGGTGCCTCCAAGTTGATTATCACCACGATCTTCATGGGGTCTACCATCAATCCTTATCTGCATACCACCTAACCTAATAAGATCTCAAAAGGGACACAAAACATACACTTCTTCATAATGAACGCAATCTAGTATCTCTGACATCTATGTAACATCAAGTGTAGACTTTCCACATGATGCTTGACCAATCCAAACACTGTCCAATCATCAAAGTATACCTCTCAAAACGTATGAATGAAGTATTTGAATGCTACAATGACTACGCACAAAAATATTGTTGATGCATTCTTCATCCCAAAAGGCATTATAGTGTACTAAAAACATCCCCATTCAGTCATGAAGGTCATCTTGCTTCTATCCTCAAGTGCGATTTTGATCTGATGGTACTAAGAGAACCCATTAGTGAAAGGCTGTGCTTCTTGGCCTCCTACATTATCCAAGACCTCATCAGTGAATGGGGTCAAGAAGGGATCATGCACGCAAGCATCATTTAGCTTCTGGAGATCCACGCATATCCTTATTTCTTCTTCCTATTTATTTTGTTGAACCACTATCGGGCTTACCTAATAAGATTCTTCCACTAGCTCAATAATTCCTACCATGACCATTTTATCTAACTCAGCATGAACCCTTTCCCTATACTTAGGATTAAGGTGGTAAGGTCTTTGTTTTATAGGCTTGGCATCTGGTTTTAGGGTGATCTTCATGACACCTAGGTATCCTATTCTACCTTTTAAATCAGAAAACTTTGTGGGGAACAAATCTTGATATTCACAGAGGAACTCAGTGACCTTGTCTACTGTCGCATCATCCCAATAGTCCCCAATCTTTGCAAATTTTGCTTCTACCTCTATGCCAATGTTAGCCTGCCTAGTTTTCAGCAGTGCGGTTATGTCTAAATCCTTTATCTGCGAACCTTCAACCTCACAGTGACCTTCAGTTTCCAGAATATTAATATTTCTGGGATCCTTGTCTTCTTCTTCAGCAGTCACATTATAGCATTCTAGCACGTGACTCAACTAGGTAGTTGGACCAGATCCAAGGGATCTTGTGATATCCTAAAGATCATTGCTTTAACCTCCTGTAGCGCTGCATCAATACAGTCAAACCCATCCTCAAAGCTGAATGTCACTATAAATCCCTGGCACAAAATTTCCCACTCTTCAATGCCATCAGGGAGCTCTGTTTCCAAGTACCAATTCATTCGTATGATGTCCAAGGTATGGTAAATAGATGCACCCATTCAGGCTGGGGCTCTACTCCATAAGACTTAGTCCATTTGTCTAGGTGATCATGCTAATCATCCCGTCCATCATTCTTATCTGTCATCTGCACTTTTGGCTGCCCAAAATGTATTCTCATCATCCTCCTACAATTATGCCAATCACCAAAATTATCCTTGTGTGTACCCCACCATCTTGCAGGTGTAGCGCACAGTACCCAGTCCAAGGCTTGGAAGTGATGTTTTTTTGGTACTTCTCTTTTGAATGCATCCAAAAATCAACCAACATCAGTTAGCCCATGATAATTAGGTATATCCCTGACTTTGGATTTCATGCAACGTAATGACTTGGTCATCCTATTACAATGCAGCATAGATACTTCATGCAGTTAGTTCTGCCAGTGCTCTAATTCTTCATCTGAATATGATGTGTAGGAGCTCTCGTGGTCCCATGCAATACGTCTATCTACTATTGGATTTACCTAATCCTAGTCTCGTGTCGTTATCTTGTAAATCTGGTCTAGATCGTTGTCACTTTCATAATCTCAAACTAGTTTCGTATAGCGCAATCCCTCCATGAGATCTAGCGGCACCACTACATGGAGCGACTTCTTTTCAAATATCATCTTTTGCTTATTTGGGTTGATTACCCCATTCATTTCAGTGGCCCAATCGATTCCAAGGAGTATAGGTTAGGGATTTCTATCATCTACAATCTTTATTACTTCAAAGTCCGCTAGTGCGCTTGCGCCCTCGATGTCAATTGTTACCCCTTGCAGCCTCCCCATAGGGATAATTTTATGTTGATTCGACATTCTTAACTAGATCAAATACCACTGGAGCACAAGTCTCCCCATTCTTTCCCAAGTCTGTTTTGGAAAAACATTCACCTCAAACCCCAAATCTAGGATAACTTGGTACATCTCATATTCCCCTATCTACATGGTGAGTCACATTTCACGCCCAGTCCTTTCCTTGTGCTTGCCAAGCTTCTTGACCATGTGCATTTCACCAGTAGTTCCATCCTTACTAGCACACCTATTGATCAGTTCCTGCAGGCCCTTCACAGCCTTACTGTCATGAAGCAATTTCATGTAGGTCTCAAAGAATGTGGTAATCATGGATGGGTCCATTTCTTCAGCTAGTTTCTGCTGACTTCCTCAGGTAGAGGCCTCAGTGAAGCTTTTCTTTACTTCCATAAATGTTTCTTTTGTGCACTCCAAATCAATTCCAATATCTTTTTCTGGTGCTTTGCAGACCCATTCACCTTTTGTAGGCTGCTTACCTTTAACCTCCCCTATTGTAGTTACTCTTCATAGCATAATGTTTACCTTAGGGTCTTCCATACGAGGCTTAGCCCTCATCATCTAGAAGTTTTGCGTCAGTTGCGGATGTGGTGCCCCCTTTTCTCGAATCTTAGCCAACAATATTTGGCAACCCTTAGTTGCATGTTGAAACTGATTATAGTAGTAGCATGACAATCGCATCGGAAATGGATAGTCCTTGCATAGTGTCTTGGGCCTCCACAATTGTAACAAATCAGCTATCCCTATCCTCTACCAAGACCTCCTCTCCCTTGATCTCGGCCGCACCCTTGATACTCACCTCATGTTCCCCCAATGCCTTGGTTTGGAGGTCATGTTTCTCCCTACACCCTATATGCTGGTGTCATGTCCATCATCAATTCATAACTTCAGCAATTGCGCTCGTCATGACCTACTGATTGACAGAAATTGCAAAAGAGTTGTTGTGGTGTTTGCACAAATTTCTATAGCAAACGGCAATTGTCGATTGTATGTTTTCCAATGACCTAGCATATAGCGCACCATAGCGTGGGCCCTGCACTTGGCCCTATCATAGCCTCCGGTTGTAAATGGCATTGGTCCCCCTACTACAATATAGTTTGTGAATATTGGGCAGTGATCCTTTTCATGCCCCTGACCCTTGCATTTTAGGCACCAAAATTATTCGTGCACCTTTGGCCGAGCTATTCTACCCTGCTTCAGACTTTTCATTTCAAGACAAAGGTTTTGCAACTGCACATGAATCTGCTAAACCCCCAAATTAGCATCCTGTATTGGTGTCTCATGCAACCTTATCACAATTTCTAGATCTTTTGCATCAGTTCCAATCTTTTATTGTGATAGTGCACCCTGAGATGGTTGTGATGTCAGTTTTCTATCTCAATCCTTGCCTTCGTGTATATCTATAAGCCTTTTGGGCTTATCGATGTATTTCCTCTTCCGTCTTTCTGAACTTTCACAAAGGTATCCGACTATCCTTCGCGCAACCCTAAACAATGATTTAGGAACTTACATGCCTCTGTAACTATGTTACTATCTCGTTTCCCTAATTATCTTAGTGGTTAGCCACTGTATCATGTAATTAAGATTACCCTCGCGTAAACATACATTATTACTTGCGTTCAAATAACAGATAGAAATAGATACATTCGTACATCAATTTAACATTATAATGTAAACCCAAAACTTAACATATCATAATCAGATGCAATAATCATAGACAGAAAGCACAATGATTCCAGAATACTTCTCTTTATTTATGATCCAAGTTCCCAATACAGAATCTATTCGCCCTATGCACATAGTTGCAGGGATCTCCACACTTAGCTATGGACTTCCACCCTAGGCCTCTGTGCACTCAGCTACAGAGCCTCTTCCTACACTAAGACTCTCACTCTTAGTTCACCCAAACCTACCAATGGCTCACGACTTCTAACTTATGTAATATACTTGTCTATCTAGATATTTTAAGACTTCCCTTTTTATACAATCCCATGGTCCGCGGACCATGGGTAGAACTCCAAAACTGAAACTACTTATCTAGACTAAGGGCAGAAAACCTTTTAACTTTAGACATCTTCGTGCTTCGTGACCACAAAATGCAGAGAATTTACATTTATTTACACAAAATTCGAGCCTTCTGCCCCAAAACTTGGGTGTTTAACCCTAAAATTGACCCCCAGGGGACCCATTCCCAACACTGCACTTCCTCAACCATCTATTTAGTAGTTGGGCGTTCAACTGCAAGGCCCATGGTCCTCTAAGCCTGCTACATCCCCTTAAGCTTATTATGTACTGACAGAGTCAACAAGTTGGCCTCATATGTCCATGGTTGTGTTCATGCAATGAGAATTGCTTCCTTGTGGCGCAACTCATCAATTTCATTTTGTAACAGCTTTCCTTCCTACAACTGTGTGAACCATTGTACTAGCACGAGTGTTCACACAATCGATCAGATTTCATTGAACTACCTCTACTTTTCCCTGATGTTCGTGCCATTCTTCTGCAGAGTCAGATCCTCCTACAGTGAGGTCCATAACTCCATAGCTTGCTCAAATAGCTCAGTGCAGCCCTTGACTACTTCTTCTAAATTCACCATGTCGTCTTTGATAGCAGCTCTGCGCTACTCTCAAACCTCTGGAGGAGTCGTGGGCTATAGCTTCAAATGTAGTTCTAATATTTTTAACTGCATCTCAAACTAAATGTAGCCGATTTCGTTCTTATACTCCTTTATTGCAGTGACCAGCTTTTGGATCTTCTCCACGAAAGCTACTTCAGCTAGAATATTGAGTTATGGTAGCTCACTGCAAACCTGTGAAATGGATGCCTCTAATTGTTGGCTCCATGCAATTATTTCCTCTTTCTCCTTTAGCTCCTACACCTTCTCTTCAAAAACGTATTGGTTGTTCATTTTTACTTCATTGATTACTAGCAGCACGCGCTACTCCCTAATACATAATTTATCAGATACCCCTTGGTGGAGCTCATGCAGGGTCTAGATAGGGAGTGTTGTAACATTTAAGCCTGTTAGATACCTATACCAATAGGTTTCATATTTCATGATTGGAGGTCAAAGGTCCAAATATGCTCTGCTTTGATGATGCAAAGATCACATATTTCCTCAGAAAAGACTAATGCCTGTTTCAGTTTCTACATGAAGTTACTTTTGATGGATGGCCCAACAGTCTAATCTGGGCCATGCCATGCTTTCAATTTATTTGTTGTAGAATAGAGAATGATATCTGTCCAAACTGTTTAATCTTGGCAGATCAGTAGATAGGCAGAGAAACAAAGGTTCCCAACTGTCTAATCTGGGACCTTGGAAGGAATAAGGGTTGCATTAGATAGGAAATGAAAGAAAAAGCCAATGAAAAGAAAAGGCATTCAAAGGGTTTGCAAGTCTAAGTGCACCCTCCGAGAAGGAACAAAAAATGCTAGGAAATCTAGTTGGGTAGGTAGCTGGGGTTGCAGAAATAGTGTATCTTCCAAGGTCAAAGTTGCTGAAATATCTTCAGAGAGAAAAGCACTGGAGCATGACTAACTCCCCTGTTCCTCATGTGTAAAATCTTCCTAACTAACCTCCCTCCCCAGGTAGCACAAGGCTTAAGAGATTCAAATATTTAACATTCTTATGGTTTGGAAAAGCCACTTTTCTTGTGCAAAATTTTTCATTTTGAACTACTCCCCATTCGTGTGTTTTCTCCATATTAACTACTAACCCTATTACTTAGCTCCCTATACCCCATTTCTCCTACTATTATAAACACCACGGTGTATAAACCCCAAAATGATTATAAATATTCCCCCCTGGTGCTATAGCCATATGTTCTGATCAAAGGAATCAAAATGACACCTGGTCACTTTGATGAACCTCCCAGTTTTCTCCTCTCATTCCACCTTATCTTGCTCATTAAACCCTCATTTTGCAAAGAAAATCCTATGGGAAACCCCTTTTTACCCATAACCCTTCTGAAAAAATCAAAAAAACCCCTTTTTCCTTTCTTCGCACTCAAAACCCACTGTCCTAAGGTTTGAAAGATAAATTTTGAATTAAATGGGCGCAGGCGGAAAACCCGACAAAACCCAAAAACCTATAGTTTTTTACCCTCCCCGCGCTCGTTCATTAAACTCATTATTTAATTCCCGGCGGGTCCCCCACTGAATTAACCCACCAGCGCTTCCCGATCACCGCTAGCCGTTGGATCTCCCGCTCCTCCATCCAATGGTGGGCGGTCGATCCGCCCACGAACATGCTCGAGCTTTGACGGCCGGGGGATTGGCGGTATCACTGCCGTACCCCCGCCACGCGTCAAGCGCGGAGGGTGTTCGCTGCCCCCCCCTCCAAACCACTTACCGCTCAGGGGGCTGCCGGGGAAACCGCTTACCGCCTTTCCCACACCGCCCTGCCGCCACGTCACCCCTCCGCCATCGTGACGTCACTCCATCTCCCGCCACCCTCGTACACCCACGTCACCTCACTCCTTCGCGCCCCCGCGCCCAGTGGCCCTCCACGTAGCGCTGCCACCGCATCAGCCCGCCACCCTGCCATGCCACCTGGGCGTCCACGTCACCTGCCACGTCACCCCTCCGTACCCCGGACCCACCATGACGTCAGCATGACGTCATCACAAAAAAAAAGCGCCAAATCACCCAAAATGCATAAAAAAGGCCAAAAACTGTCATCTTCCCATGTTTGCGGCCGATTAACCTGGAGCACAACTGAAGGCGAATTTTGACTTCCAACGGTCGAAATCCAAAAGTCATCCGCCACAACTGTTGCTGCGTCCACTGCCAACCCAACCATACCCAATTCAACCTGTTCGACCGCTGCAACTGCTCGTCCGCCATTAAAACAGGTATTTCGCCTCCGGCACCCTCTTGCCTTCTCAATTGTCCACACAAACCTGTTTTCTGATCAAGTATTATCATAATTCAAGCAATCCCTGGGTAATTCGCCATTAAAGCGGCTTGTGAAGCCCCTGTAGAACCCTGCACCTTGTTAATTACCAGTCAAAACCCCAAAAAATGGAAGCTTTAGCTGTTCTGGAAGCCTTACCCCTCAACCCACCAAACAGAGACCTAGAAGCCATACCTTTGGTGGATGATGATGCTCTCATCACTGACTTTGTGGCACCAAGAGACCATTTGAAGACCTACTGTCAGCTAAGAAACACCCATTCGACCGGCAGCGACCGGTATGGCATATGGCAATCCAATTTGCCTGCTTATTTTCTGCCTTCTGTCAATGTATTCCCAGAGATTATCCATCTGTGTGCACAGAATTATGACCAGGATCTCAGGGCCGTGAAGTCTCCATCGGGGAGCATTCTCTTTTACATTACTCCAGAATCCATTGACCAGATGCTCAATTTCAGTCCAAAACAGCATCCCTACCCTTTCACTATGGATTTCTTGCTAGATGTGGGCTCCAGAATGTCTGATCAAGACATTGAAATCATAGCCAGAAAGTTCATGAAGGCAGAGTGCCAGCCCTCTGGGCCACCTCCTTTCTTATATAAGGACTTCAATGAAGTAGGCCAGCTGCTGATAGACATGCTGACCTCTGTGCTGGGGCTCACCTCCAATGAACATGTTGACATAGCTGTGCTGGTAATGCTATCTGCATACAGCCCCGGGCAAGCCCCTGAGATCAAGTATAACTATGCCAGATACATTGCAATCAAAATACATGATCAGTTGTCCAGACTGAGCAGAGAGGCAATATTCAAATATTCCTCATACATTTACCACCTGTTCTTATACTATCAGACTGACAGCTTCCAATGCTCAGTCAGGAAGCTTGATTCAAAAGGGGAAAGAAGGTCTGTGATCTTCTGGTCTTCAATCTTTCACCAGGTTCAGGACTCCCCTTACTCTTACTGTGAGTTTGTGGACCAATTTGTATATCCAGTCATCTGCCTGCTGAAGAGAACTCCCCCTGCAAGGTTATCCAAAGACATGCAGAAGATTTTACAGCTGTCCAGAAACTACAAGATTGGTGACTGGTACTTGTACCAAAACCACTCAGTCATCAGGATTTATGGCTGTGAGCTCTGTCCATACAGACTGCCTAAGTATGTCCCCATGAGGCTATTTTCTCTAGAATACTATAGGCAGCTGATTAATTCAGATTTGACACATTTTCACAGTGCCAAGAAGAAGGCCAACCTGAAATTCAGGGACCATCTAGGCCCATTCACAGTGAACAAAAAGGATGGTTGGCAGGAGGCTAACCAAATGTTAGAGCAACTAAAACTCAAAAAGAGTTTCTGGTGGGTCCCCTATGACCCAGAAGGCTTCATAAGCGCAAGAAGGGTCAAATTCAGGCTGCACCCCTATAACCACTCCGCCCTCCCACAAGTGCAACCATTTGCAAATCAGGAAGAGTGGATGCCTGGCACAATAGTGGAAGAATTGAGTCAAGAAGAACTAATGGAACAAACTGTGAAAGATCTTGAAAAGACTCTTGACTTGGATTCTTGTCAACAGGTTTTCAAGCCAATAACCCAGACAGAGGAGGTCACCCCAGCCTTGCCGCATATCCAAGACGCTCCAGCAACAAGTGCCAAAGGAAAGGAGAAGATGGATGAGTACCAGGAAGCTGAAACAGGGCAGCCCTCTGCAACAAAGGACCAGCAAACAACACAGGCTCCTCCCCTGCAAACTGAACAAGTCCAAAACTTGGTTTTGCAGACCCCTCTAAACACTGAGAGAGGGAAGAAAAGGGACAGGGAAGAGGTCACACCCCCTACAGGTTCAGTGCAGCAACCAGAGGCCAAGAGGCCAAGAACAGACCCTGAGGCCGAAGGAGAAATAAGTGAGGAGCTGGAACGCAGTCAAAACAGGGAAAGGCAAGCAAGCCGACCTATGACCACCAGCACAATCAATCCTGAGCAACAACACACAGTGGAGGTATCCTCCTCCAGACAGCAGGCACAAAAGCCACCCTCAGTTAAAGAGGGATTCATAGAGATCAAGGCTCAAAATGAGCTTCTAAGGGTGCAGTTGTATGAGCAGTTCCTCAACACCACCCCAGCCAAAAAACAGAGGCTAATGGCTGCCTTTGATTTAAAAGATGAAAAGATGATATTCACACATCTTAAACCAAAGGTCCCACATCCAAAGAATCCAGAGGACTACTACAAAACTAATCTCGAGGTCTTTGCCAAGGACATACACCCCATGGACCAAATAGAGCTGCACAAGCAAACGGGGGAGATGGTGTATGCCACGCTTGCTGACAGGGCAATGCTAGCCCACCAGCTGAAAGAATCACTAAAGCACACTAACCGACAGCTGGACTTGGAAAGACTGTCCTCCTCTGCCAAAGATAACAGAATAAAAACGTTGGAGGACATCATTGTTGAACAAGGCTACAACCCAAAGGATCTAAAGGGTGCCAAGGCCTTAATGAAGAAGAAGGAGGATGACATAGCTGCATTGAGGAAACAGGCAAAACTACCTCCTACAATCCACCCTGACACAGCACAACTAGCCCAAGAAAAACAGGTGGACCAAGCTATGGAATTACTCCTAGCTATGAACCAGAGGTTGGCAGAGATGGAAGCAGAATTGGAAAAGGCCATGCAGCAAAAACAAGGGGAGACTGCCTCCCAGCCACCTCAGACATCCACAGATGTCCAAGTTGCCCCTACAGTTCAAACAGCATCAGCTCCTGCCACTACTGCAGCACCTACTACTGACACATCAGCAGCTGGAACAACAACAGAGGCCCCAGCACCAGCAGGATCCAGCTTGAGCATGGAAAAGCTGATGAAAGAGGTCAAGGAGCTGGAGGGCCAGGTCTCAGAGATAAATGTCACCAAGGAGAAGCTGGCCAAACTAGAAGCCCGCTATGACAAATCAAAGATGACTGTGGCAGAGAGGGAAAGGGAGGTAAAGCCCTTGAGGAAGACCATTGCAGAGCTAGAGAAAAAGCTCAATTTTGAGGAAGTGATTGCAGAAACAAAAAAGATGATATGGACTGCCATCGGGCAAGAGGTCACTAATCAGTGGGAGTTCATTGTGGCCATTTATGAGCAGATAGGGCTCATAGGCAAAGCAAAGAAGGAGCTTTACAGAGCAAGAAATGAGCTGGGCAATATGGCAAATATTGCCCCTAAGATGATAGAAATTTTGAATTACAGGAATAGTTCTCAGCTGATCCGGATGGGAATCGATAACAGGACTGAAACTATCTCCATGATAAAGAGGACCACAACAATGAGAAATTTGATCCAGACTCTGGACGGGAGGGTGCATGGCATGCAGGCAGACATAGCCAAGTTTCAGAACAGGTTTACAGCCCTACAGGACAGAGGGCTACCCAGTTTAGAAGAGGCAGGAATGCTTCTCTCTTATGAGAAGTATGTTAAGAGATTGAGTGCTGTTTCGGCCATGCAGATTGCTGAGGCTCCAGGATCATCTACAGCAGGTCCATTAACAGGACGAGGCCTTTTTGATAAATTAGATGATCTCTTTTTCATTAAAAATGAGGTGGCACATCTGTTCGACAAGCCTCCAGATTTTTACAAGTACACAGAGGCTGATGAGACCATTGGGGCAATTTTGAAACACCAGCTTCCCCATCCAGAAACATGGCAGGACCTGGTAAGGCTAATTTTGAATCAAAGCTAAAAAGAAAACCATTGCAGCATACTCTCCTTTTGAGCCTACAGGTGGCTGAAGTCAGCACAACAGGCATGAAGACGCTGAGCCCACTCAGCACAGGTACACAACATCAGCATCAGCATCAACATCAACAGGTACAGGCAACAGGAGCAAGAAAGATACAGAAAATCAGAAGTGACAGAGTACTTCAACACCAAATTTAATAAAAAACTGCGCAAGTTAACCCCGTAGTGTCCGAAGGTCAACAAGTTATCTTGTCAGGAGTTAATTGCTTTAAAGAAGCTTGTACACTTGTAATAAATTTTCACCTACTTTCTCTCTACCATTGTAAGGGTTTTTTACTCTCAGATGACCTAATTCCTGAGGGATTTTGGTATAAGGAACTTCTATATATTCCCCCTCGCGTTTTGTTAAGAGGGGTTGGACACTGGATGTAAGGAGAACTTCATTATCTCTTCTGATACTCTCATGGTGTAAATGTTCAGACTGCTAATACAAATGGTGATGAGATTTCTTCAAATATTGTCTTTCATGATGGCTTGCTGATGTATGGTTTGCGTTTACAGGATTCCGGTGTATCCTGTGGAACAATAAGTTTTTTCTATTTGCCCTCTGTTACATATATGTTTGTCATTTTTTCCGTTGTGTTTTCTTTACTGATTTTCATGTGCTCAAAACTAAATGGCTAAGAGGAAGAATAGTTGCAGGATTTAATATCTGAAATACCCTGAGCTCAATCTTGGTCATTCTTTATGTTTTCTTCAGCTATAGTATTTAAAGATTGATTCTTAAGTGCCATCTTTAATACTAGATCACCTTGTCTCTTTCACACCAGTCAGCTCAAGTAAAGAATTCTTAAGTGCTCTCTGCTAAGTTGTTCATTGTTTCATACTCAGTCATAACACATTGTTTTACAGTATACCTATAGGCCCTGCAAACGCATCTGCATCTCAGTCAAGATATCAAGGGAACAACACTCAAAGACCCCATTGCCCAATGGACTAGTTCTCCTGAACACAGAACCTAGGAAATATCAGAAGCATCCTCCCCAACCAAAACATTCCTACAACCCAAACACATACCCTACCTAGCCTAAACCTTCACTGCAAGCAGTGACCATACCACATAGAGAGAGCCCTCTCTGACTGCAGCTGGGCTAGAAGCTGCAGCCCAAAGTTGGTTAGTGGTTACCCCGGCCGTATCCTCTTGGGAGTCAAAGAGGACAACCTGGGTGTTAACATAAATGGCGACTCCACTGGGGACCTCAAGATCTAAAGCCTAAGACCTGTCAAGAAATCATTCTCACAGTCTGAAAACCAGTCAATACATCTCTAGAACCAGATTTGCTTTCAGACTTTACAGTTATACAGACCTATAGAACTCTTGACCAGTCATGGTTACACAAAGCATTCATAAATCTTAATTCAGAAAACTGGCTCCCAAGAAAAACCTAAGGTACACAAGGAATAACCCCGATCCCAACCCTCCCACTATCTTCGAAAATCCTAATACCATCCCCAGACTTATTAGGAACCAGCAACTACAAGACTATCTTACTGGCACCAGTCAAGAAACAGGACTTCCTGACTATATCCCCACACCAGTTAAGGTCCTGGTCCGGTCTAATCCTAATTCCCCCAGTTCACCATCAACATCCCTAAGTCCCCCAAACATCCCCTCTTCTCCCACACAAATTCTCTTCCCCCACAATGTTACAACCTCTCTACCTTCAACCCCTGTGATACCTGGTGTTCCCAGTGTCCCAGTTTTTCAAATCAATCCCCAAAACCCAGTAAATATGGCCAGATACGCACCTCTCCAACTGCCTGCCAATCCAGTGGCCTTACCTCAAGATTACCAGGCCAAAATAACATACTTTGACTCCACTGGACCTTATTCTGCTATCCAACATGCGAAAAGAATGCAAGATCACTTTGAAAACTATGAAATAGATGATGAAACCGTAAGGATGAGGATATTTGTCCAAAGCCTGACAGGGGATGTGAGAACATGGTTCAGATCTTTGCCTGCAAACAGCATCACTACCCCTGAAGAACTTTACCAGTCCTTCACCAACAGATGGGAGAAAAAGAAAGACCCCCTACACATACTGGGTGAGTATGATACCATTAAAAGAGGGGCCCAAGAAACAGTTCTGGAATATTGTGCTAGGTTCAACAATGTCTATAATGCTATACCTCAGAATCTAAGGCCCCCTCCTGATTTGGCACTGTACAAATTCCCAGATGGATTTGACCCAGATATGGCCTATCAATTAAAAGAAAGAGCCCCTCAAACCCTTGAAGAAGCTCAGAGAGTTGCTGTCACAGTGGAAGCAAACCTGATTGCCAAAAGGAATAGAGCCAGAACAGAGAAGAAAGTTGTCCCCAAAGAAGAAACCTCAGTTTTAGACCAAAAGTTAGATGCAATAATAGCTGGCATGAAGAGATTGGGTGACAGGGTTGAATCTGTGGAAAGAAAATCCACATGGGAGGCACCATCAAATAACCCCAACAGAAATCCCAATTTCAGAAGGAACCTAAACCCTGGGGGCAGCAAAGCCAACATTGACCCAGAAATCAGACCACCATTCCAGGAAAATTATGCTGAGGCCTCCACATCAGAAGACCAAACAGAAGACACCCATATCCACCTGATGGGCCTGGATGATAGGGACCAAATCTTTTTGAGCCAAGAAGACCAGGATGAGAAGGACATCAAACAGTTTCATACTAGTTCAGGGGAATCATTTGATTTCAAGCAAGGCTATGACACTGCTGTTTATGAAGTGCATAAACAGTATAAGTTAAGAAGTAGGACTGTAAACGTCACACAACCTGACAAGACAAAAGATAAACCACAGCCCAAAAGTGCCATAGTTGCAGAACCAAAAGGCACAACTGATTCACCCATAGGAGGAATAACAGTTGAAGATGTTACTGAGCAATCATCAAATTCACAACCTTCAACAGTTGAACAGCCCAAGCCAAACAAAGGGTCTCAAGAGGTGATCAACAACTATAAACCTTTAGAACAAGAACAAAACTCAAAGGAGAAAGATAGCAGACTCACAAAAATACAAAAGGAAAAGCCCTTTGACTTAGAAACTGAGATAGGCAAACTGAAGATAACCATACCCCTGGCAGAACTTGCCAAAAATAAGGTCTACAAACAGCAGATACAGAAATCTCTCCAACTCACCAATGACAAAACCAAAGACAACGTGGACAATGTCAATGTGTTGGATGATACCCCTGAACTGCTTTTCGGCCCTGAAGTTGATGGAAAACCAGCAGACTCAGGGATCCTGCCTTTCTATGTCAGCCTACATGTGCATGACAAAATATTGCACAATGCAATGTTTGACTCAGGTGCATCTCACAACTTAATGCCAAAATCAGTGATGGAAAGGCTCAATCTTGATATCACTAGACCCTACAAAAACCTGTTTTCGTTTGACTCCAGTCAAGTCAAGTGCTTAGGCTTAATAAAAGACCTGTGTGTGTCATTGGTCCAATATCCCAACAAAACCATTTTAATGGATGTAGTTGTTGCGGATATACCAGCCAAATATGGAATGTTACTGTCAAGATCATGGGGGGCCAAACTCCAAGGATCTCTCCAACTGGATATGTCTTATGCAACCATTGCAGTCTTTGGTCAGCCCAAGAGACTGTATAGGGAGTCACTAATGAAGTACATGGTCAGCAGTAAAGAGAAACCCCAAAATTTCCCCATATATGCAGTCCACTCTGATACGGACTCATACATCCTCTTCAATGACAACATGGGCAACAATAATAAAGAACTTGTTCAGACAAATAAAACCAAACAAACTGCTGAAAAACAAGACACTGATATTCAAGCACAGTTGGAAACAGACTATACTAATATTCTGGGCCACAAGACAAACAGCAGTGAAAACACAAAACCAAAAGGAGAAAATGAAATAGGGACTCCTTCACAAAACAAAACAATTCCACCAAAAGAGAAGGAAGTCAAGCAAACCCAACCAGAAAATGAATCCATGCTCCAAATCACAAATTCAGGCCACATGGATAATACTCAAACCCCCCCAAAAAAGGAGTCTTTATGGTTCCTGGAGTTTGATGGTTCGGTCAATAAATTAGGGGCAGGAGCAGGAGTATGGGTGCATAATAAAGAGGGTAGCTATGCCGAAGGAAGAGCCTACAGACTGAATTTTAGATGTACTAACAACATGGCTGAATATGAGGCCCTTCTATTAGGCCTCAAGTTGGTACATTCCCTGAAAATTACTAGCATAACAGTCATAGGAGATTCAGACTTGATCATCCAACAGGTCAAGGGTAATTTTGTTGCTAAAGACAACAGACTCAGGTCTTACAGAGCTGCTACCATTCAGTTGCTTAGCTCCCTTGATGATTTCCAGATCACCAAAATTCCTAGGGCCCAGAACCTGCATGCCCACAGCTTAGCCATGTTTGCAAGTACTTGCAAACTGCCTTTCGACCCTCATCAACGTTTCATAGCTGAGGTGAAACACAGACCGTCAGTCCCAAATAATACAACAGACTGGCAAGTATTTGACAATGACTCACAAATCAAAAATTTCCTGAATTTACAGGAAGAATT
>APFE031370247.1:0-15182 GCA_000404065.3 Pinus taeda | reverse complement strand
AATCCTAGTTTTTTAGCAATATTTCATTATTTAGATATTCAAAGGCTGCTTTAACCAAAACATAAACATTATATTTTGCATGAAAAATAACATATCAATGTTAGGAATATTGGAAATTCACATAGTTAGACACACTTTTTATAAACAAAAAATATACATTTAGAAACTTAACTCATTTTCCTACATTTCATCTTCTTACACCATCTTCAAATTCATTACATAAGTACCTTTAACTATCTCCACATTAACATATTTTTGTTTTTCTAGTTTTGCATTGTCACTAACACATCATGAGAGACCATCCTTAACTTGCATCCACCCAATATCAATTTCATGGAATACTAAAGTCATTATTCATCATGTAGCACAACAATAAAATTATCATCAACTTGGAAACCAAATATTTAAAGTGTAAGGAAACGAGTTATGTTATCTTACATTTTGTTGGTAAATTGGACTTCATCTCTAGCCATCATGGCTTCAAAACCTATTGATATGTTATGGGATTTGACATTTACATTGCTCCAAGCTAAAGTATGAATTCACCATATAAAAATGGACCAAGAAATAAGTTCCCCCTTAACATTCTATTGGAATAAAATGGTATAAATAAACTCGATCATTGAGGTTAGAAATACTCATATATATATATATATATATTCAAAACTCGAAATATGAGCTCAATTTTTCTAGAGTTCTATTTTTGTTGATATTGTTACTAGTTTTGGTGTTGATGGATGAAACTACATAATTAAAACACCTTATTAGGGAAGCTCCATAATTAAGACACCCGTTGATATTGTTACTATTTTTGGTGTTGATGGATGAAGCTACATAATTAAAACACCTTATTAAGGAAGCTCCATAATTAAGACACCCAATTTACCATTCACAAAACCTGATGAAATATTAACATTCCCATGCTTTCATATATATATAATTATAATTTATACCTTCAATAACCACTTTTTCAAATTTTTTGTAAGATATATGTATATTTTTTAAGTTACAAACAATATGTTATAAATAATTTCACACTTTACATTACAGCATAGCGCATTCTTAAAATAATGACCCTAAATAGAAAAGATGCATTTCATAAAGTCTAAACAAAGCTATTTTAATCATAGTTACAAACATTATCCTATGTATAAAAATCACATATTAAACTAAATCATGATCTCTTTAAACAATGAACCAGAATAAAGTGTAGAGGAGACATGTCGTTGGAATGGTGTGAACGTAGCTAGTAATACATTGATATGTCGTGTCGTCATGTCTATCTTCAACTCCAAAATATGCATGAAAATTTTATGCCAATACTTTACAGAAAACCCGCCAATCATAAAATATCATAAAGCTACTTTATGAGTGGAAAATCGTGATGTAATACACAACACAATTTATGATATTACAAAACAAAACCATTCATAGATAAACTTGGTGAGATGCCCGAATTTTATTCAATCCAACAGCAGTGGGTTGACTAAGCTGCCCTTACTTTCTCTGATATTGAATTTGACCATGCCATCCACATCCAGTGGGTTGTCTAATCTGCCATTGCTTTCTCCGCTGCTGAATTCGATTCCTTGATCAATATCCAGTGGTTTGTCTAAACTCCCATTACTTTCTCCGATGTTGAAGTCCATCCCACGACCAAAATCCAAACCCCGGCCTATAGCTTACACGAAGACTTGATTCCGAAAGGAGGGATAGGATTCTCCATGGAGTCAAGAAAGTACAGAAAAGGAATCATCCCCACTGAGCAAACAAACATGGGTATGGGGCCAACGATCCATAACAGAAGCGGGAACACAAAGTAATAAGCCCTCAACCCCAAAGACCATAAATTACTCCCTCTGATCACAGCCCTCTCAATGTAAGCTGCGGGAACACTGGAATTAGGGGTGCTGATGAGAAAACTCACATGAATGTAATAACGCATACTTTGCACATGGGATATGAAGGCTACCAAGAAACAAACCAGCACACTGCCATATTTGATATAGGACATTATGGCACCCTTGTGTCCAAAGATTATTTCATTTACTAACCCTTTTGAGGTGGCAGTTGTGATACTTGTTTTTCCGGTTCCCACTATAGTGCCGACCAGAGAGCTGAGTGTTATGGAGAGACCGGCCAGACATGTCGCAGCTGATAAATTGTTTGATATGACGGAAAGGGCGAGTCCTGTATTTTTTGGCATATCCTGTAATCAATTGATGAATTCAAAACCCTAGAAAAATAATGAAAATAGGTATCAAGTTAAAAAAACAGGTGAGTCTTGGCTCAGGTTTGGTCCTTACTACTGGAGATTTGGTCCCACAGGGTCTGTGGTTTAATCTAGAGCCAGATTAGAGCAAGATTATATACACCTATGAATTGTTCGAAGTGCGATTTCTTCAACTAAAAAAAATTGAAAAAAAATGATCCTGTAATCATTACCTTCATCATCTGCTGCACCCAGACTATTCTGTTGCCATTTTCGAATCCTATAACGGTAGAATCGGGGTACTTGATGATTCTGTAGACGAGATAGACATGGTAGACCACCAGGAAAATAAGACCTGTGGGAACAAGCACCAGGTCCAGATATATACCTGGTTTCTCCGAAACCATCTTGCCTTGATCCGCCTAATATATTTCTAACAGAACCCGCAAGATATATTTGCCAAAGCGAGGATCAGAACTCAGCCGTGTGGATTCTCAGCAAAAACCAACGCAAAATTGCGCTAAACTAGCTGTAAATAAAATCCATTGTATCTTCAGATTGACCGCACCCTCATCGGACTTTGCTTCGGAAATACTGCAATTCTTTGGATTGGACCGAAAGACGAAACTTTTAAAAGCGAGGAGATGGTCTTATGAATCACACGAAGAAACAAGCGCCGTAATAATTAAAGACGCTGAATTGAAAAACTGGAGGTCAGACAAACGAGGATGAGTCCTCATGATCTGTAATGACGGAATCCACTAATCTTGTAGACGACATATAGAAACATAAGAGAATAGAAATGATAAGAAGGGAAACCAGTTTGAAGTTTTTGGTTTACCTATGACTGTTTTTCATCTGTGTCTCGTGACCTTTCGAGGAATATTGAAATATACCTCAAGTTAACGTATATTACATTTTATAACAAATATTTTTGTAATCGGAACATATAGATGTAGATTTCTCATATTTTTAAAAAGTTAACACATTATTTTAGTAGTTTAATTTTCTTTTTCTTCGTCTTTTTTGGGTTTAAATTTACATTACATTGTTTTTAAAAAAATTCTGTTAGTACCACGTTATGTTGTGTCATGATTTGTATCATGAAAATTATACACGTTATGTTGGTTCATAATTTGTGAAAAAAATATCAAAATTATACATAATTATGGAGATTCTTAAGTTATCATTAATCATGTGCATATCAAATGTTTTCGGAATTTTCTAGAGGGGGTTACTTATCAACACCTACATAGGGCACACAATTAACACATTATTTTAGTAGTTTAATTTTCTTTTTCTTCGTCTTTTTTGGGTTTAAATTTACATTACATTGTTTTTAGAAAAATTTTGTTAGTACACGTTATGTTGTGTCATGATTTGTCTCATGAAAATTATACACGTTATGTTGGTTCATAATTTGTGAAAAAAATGTCGTGTCATGATTTGTCTCATGAAAATTATACACGTTATGTTGGTTCATAATTTGTGAAAAAAATATCAAAATTATACATAATTATGGAGATTCTTAAGTTATCATTAATCATGTGCGTATCAAATGTTTTCGGAATTCTCTAGAGGGGGTTACTTATCAACACCTACATAGGGCACACAACAAGATGTTTTCAGAATTCTCTAGAGGGGATTACTTATCAACATCTACATAGGGCACACAACAAGCTTGTTGATGCTTTATCTAAGCTTGGATTCCTCAACCCATTGGAGGGATTTTATATTTCACTAATCTAGACTTGTTGGATGATTGTCACATGCCATTTTCTTGACACTGATTTCACTATCTTTCTTTTGTTTTCATGACTATGTTGGTTCTTACATTTGGGATGTTTGTGAACATGTTTTTCTCTTACTGCTTGGTCACTTTCATGGACTGTTATTGATAATAAGCTCTACCTATATCTCTGTTTTGCATTATGTGGATTATTTTTTACTCTAATGTTGACATGGTTCGGATCCTGTCACAACATCATATTTTGGATCCTGTCACAACATCATTCTTTTGTTTTCACGACTATGTTGGTTCTTACATTTGGAATTTTTGGGAACATGTTTTTCTCTTTCTGCTTGGTCACTTTCATGGACTGTTATTGATAATAAGCTCTACCTATTTCTCTATTTTGGATTATGTGGATTATGTTTTACTCTGATGTTGACATGGTCTGGATCCTGTGACAACATCATATTTTGGATCTTGTCACAACATCATTCTTTTGTTTTCACGACTATGTTGGTTCTTACATTTGGGATTTTTGGGAACATGCTTTTCTCTTTCTGCTTGGTCACTTTCATGGACTGTTATTGATAATAAGCTCTACCTATTTCTCTGTTTTGGATTATGTTTTAATCTGATGTTGACATGGTCTGGATCCTATGACAACATCATATTTTGGATCTTGTCACAACATCATTCTTTTGTTTTCATGACTATGTTGGTTCTTACATTCAGGATTTTTGGGAACATGTTTTTCTCTTGCTTCTTGGTCACTTTCATGGACTTTTATTGATAATAAGCTCTACCCTATATCTCTGTTTTGGATTACGTTTTACTCTGATGTTGACATGGTTTGGATCCTATCACAACATCATATTTCGAATCCTGTCACAACATCATATTTATGGTATTTTCACTCAGTTGGATCCTCATGGATACAAATGTATTGATTTTACTGCATAAACAAATTTTTTGGATTATGTTTTACTCTAATGTTGACATGGTTCGAATCCTGTCATAACATCATATTTTAGATCCTGTTACAACATCATATTGCCGGTATTTTCCCTCAGGTTTATGTTGCATCCTCATGGATACAGATGCACTAATTTTACTACATAAATAAAATTTTCTCCTCTAGAAAAAATAATTATACACAATTATATTCATAAATGTGGTTGATGACATACACCATTCTAGATCCATCCAATGCACTAATTTTACTACATAAATAAAATTTTCTCCTCTAGAAAAAATAATTATACACAATTATATTAATAAATGTGGTTGATGACATACACCATTCTAGATCCATCCAATTCTGAATCTATTATACACCAAAAATGATCAAATCCCTTCTTATGTAAACCTTTCCTCAAATTATTAATCTAAAGTTATTAAATCTAATAATATTAGATTTAATAATAATATTAGATTTAATGATGTTTTTTACATGGCATGATAACAAAATTTATGTTTTACAACCAAGTGCGAAGGATGTGTAAGTTTGTTCATTTTTAATGAAAATAAATTAATTCTTCTAGAATATAACAATTCCAACTAATAATTTAAAAAAATGTTTAAGTAGTAAAAGAATGTTAGTATGATGTTGAAACATATACTTTTCAAAAATATTTCAACGAGATATTTAAAAACTATTTGGAAGATATATGTTAAAACCCTTTTTTATGTCAATCAAACTTAATATATTATATTTATGTAATAAATTTTTTTTTTTAAATAATTATTTTATTGTTGTATATAGCAAAAATTCAAATTGGATATCAATAAAAAATTTTGAATATGAACTAAATGTGGAGTATAGTTTAAAATATTTAATAATAAAATCGTTTTTTAATTCTATTGATAAAATGGTCTCCATTGTATTTGTTAACTTTCAAATAAAAATTTCAACAGATATTTAAAACACTATTTGAAGATATTGTTACTATTTTATGTCAATATCAAATTCATAATACATATCTATATATAGAAATTTTTTGTTAAAATAAAATATTTTAATGTTGCATATAGACAAAATATTCAATGTGGGTTATCAATAAAAACATTTTGTTGGTCCTATATACTCTATATAGGATTCAAAAATATAATTTAAACAATGAAAAATTACACATTTTATGTTACACTCAAAAAAAGTTTTTACATGAAGAATTGTGATTCTTCATGGATTATAAGATGGATCTATGTTGGTTATAAAACTACATCCAATTAATATTTTCAAATATTACAACTTTGACAGTGGAAATATTTATGTCTTTAAAGATTTTAATATATCATTAGTATTGTAGTTTATTTATCTATATATTTATTTGCATTTTTGTTTTGGGCCATCTCTCGACATATCAACAATAACATTAATAAATATGGTTGATATAATTTAATACTATATAATAATTAATAATCACTAATAATAAAAAATAATGTTATTATACTAGAGAGAGGAGAGAGGAGAGAGAAGTAGAACCATTGATATTAATATAAACATGTACAAAATTATTGCCAAAACATAATTACATAAAAAAAATTATAAATAAAGATATAGATTATTATTGTATTTTTAAAATTGATATTAATAATATTCAATATTATTATATTATAAATGAAATATTATTTTAATATAAAAATTAATGCGAAAATTAATCCGAAAATTATTTTGAACTAAAAATACACCCATTATTATTGATGATAAAAAAAAGAGAGTCTAATTGTCATTCAAAATCTTGTTTCATCAAGGAGTAGGGAAATAAGCATTCCAAGATTGTTATAGTTGGGCTGACTTAATAAGTCAAGAAGATTGGAGATGTGGCTAATGATAGGGAATTGAGGGCAGATATCAGCGAGGAGTAGGGAAATAAGCGTTCCAAGACTGTTATAGTTGGGCTCACTTAATAAGTCAAGAAGATTGGAGATGTGGCTAATCATAGGGAATTGGGAGCAGATGTGTGCAAGAGCTGGGCGGTCTCAAAGGAAGTGTTTTTCATCTTCCACCTTCTTAGTATCACAAGAGTCTTGGGAGCAGACCACCACCCGGTCTCACTTCGAAGATCATGAGAGTTAGTCCTAATCCTAGCGATGTTCATTTTCTTCTTAGTTCTAGTCAACATAGAGAGATAATTCTGGTTATCAAGGGTGGGGTTGATCACCTCCTTATAGTACATTAGCTTCCTTTTACCCTCCAACTCCTTAGCATCCCACATCTTGTCCTCAAAACTGGAGGTAAAGGTTAAACCAAGACTAAGAATTTTGATGCCACCGCTTGAGGCGCAAGTTGGGGTTTTGACTAAAGTTAGAAGCAATTTTTGCGAGCCTATTGGATTCCATATTGTGAAGCTTTTTCTTATACATTAGATATCTAAACATATCCACACTTTCAAAGGGGGACAAACTAGTTTCGATCAAGAGGACACAATAGAGAGTATTTCCCTTGATCCTGAGGTTATAGATTATTAACTGATTTTGGATCATCTCAATCTTTCTCCACGACTTCCATGACTCCCAAGATATACTGCCACTCCAAACTTCACACTCGAATAAGATAATAGGGGTGACGAGAGTCTCAAAGAGGAACCTTTTTTTACTCCAAATGTAATGATCAACCGACTTACGATTGTTTTCAACTCATAATAAGCTTCCCAACCTCCAATAATTCTTTTCTCGATGCTATAATTTGAGTTAAGGTGATTAGGAAAGTTGATACTCAAATATTTATAAGAAGAAACCTGCTCAAAGCAATGGTTACCATATACAAAACTATCATGGGTGATCTTTTGGATTTAATGATCATGACTTAAGTCTTGTCAATATTAATTATCATACCCATGTTGGAGCAGTAGGCATGAAGAGTCTTAAGCTGCTTGTCTAGCTCATCATGGCTCCTTGTAAGAAGAACAATATCATGAGCATAAAGGAGAAGAGTAACGGTAATACTAGCAAACTCAGTGCCTTTGCAGCCCATAGTTTCGAAATACTCTAGTTTATCATACAAAAAAGGATAGGGTAACGGGGACAACCTTGCTTAACCCCGATATTGCATTTAATATCTTTAAACCACCGTTCGTTGGTCTTAAGCTTGACAATGATAGTGTCATCAGATAACAACAATCCTCAGTTAAGGGAGAACCATGATCTCTTCAAGCCACTCCTAAAGCTTATCTCGAGGGATAGTATCGAAAGTTTTTCTAAAGTCGATAAAACAACAAAACGGATCAGTTTTTCTATTGCAACATTCCTCTGCGATGATCCTAAGAGTGACAAGGTGGTCAATGATCAAGTGATGTCTCCTAAAGCCAACTTACCCTTTAGCTATTTTACCTTGGTTCTCAAGCCAGCTAAGTTTTTTTTTCCAGAATGAGCCCATAAATCTTGGCTAGTATATGGCTAATCATAATGATCTTGTAAATAGAAGGAATGCTTCTGTCCCTATTTTTGAAGAGAAGAACAATAAGGCATCCAAAACATAAGGATGCCATACATTACAACCAAATTGAAAAGCTTGTGGAGATGATGAATGAGGATAGATTTTTCCATTTGAAAAATCTAAACTTGGTAACCTTCAATATCTTTGACTTTCCTAGTAACAAATTTATTAATCCCAAACTCAACTTAATATTATTATAAATCTAACTAATGTATAAAAGATAAATATTTGCAAATAATAAAACTTAATATTATAATAAATCTATGAAGAGCGGTTGAACTTTATATAAGTTACGTGAGGATTTATACCATACTATCAAATTTACTCACTCCGATATATATATAAACCTTCCAAACTGGTGTGCCACACTCCGATACAATCATAATCCCTTTAAAAAGTACCGTTCAGTTTACAATTTCCAAGTTCCGCGATATCTGTACTTGGCAGAGGTGATCGAGAGTTTTCTTTCGACTCGATGTTGCTGGGAAATAACGATATTAGGTTTTGTTCTAGTTTTACTTTACATTTTTATTGCATTGCCGAGACTATTTATAATGGTTAAAAATTTAGAAGAGGAACATAATATTAGGTTTGTTTGTTTTTTTTTCCTTCTGGTTTTTCTTTATATTTTTATTGCATTGCCTATAATGGTTGCAGTATGAAGTAAAAATTCAGAAGAGGAAGATGATTGAAGTTATCTAGTATTTAATTTAGAATTTTTTTAATGTAATATTATTTATTCATTTCCAATTAATTAAATAGTAAAAATCAAAATAAAAAATAATTGATTTATTTTAATTTATATTTTTTTAACATTGATGTATGTTGTTGACTTTATATCAAAATTTTTGTAATTATGAATGTTGATAAAGCAAGGAAGAAAAACTTCGTTGAACTTTTTTAATAAGACTGTCTTATTTCAAATGATTTAGGTTAAAAAGTGAAGTTATAATGAATTTATTTTTAATTTATATTTTTTTTACATTGAATGTATGTTGTTGACTTTATATTCAAAATTTTGTAATTTAGAAATGTGATAAGCAAGGAAGAAAAAACTTCTTTTGAAAACTTTTTTATTTTAAGGACTTCTTATTCAAATGATTAGGTTAAAAAAGTGAAGTAAATAAGATTATATTTTTGTAACTAAAAAATTTAAGGAAAAAAAATTTCAAACTAAAAACATTCTCAGAATTTATGAACTAGCCTCTACAAATTTACAAATTTGACTTTAAATAGAAATTTAATTGAATATCATAAAAAAATTATACATTTTAAAAAAACATATTGAAAGTATTTAACTTGTAATATGTTTTCCATACTATATGTTCCAATTCATAAACATCACAACAATAAACATTACAAAATCCCCTCAAATAAAAATGAAACGAAAACAAAAAATAAAATGCATTTTTGAAAATCATTGAGAGAATATGTTAAATATAGCTTCAGAAATTTGACTTGCAATATCCCTTTGATTTTAAATATAGCTTCAGAAATTTGACTTGCAATATCCCTTTGATGTAATATCCTCTTATTCATGAAGATTAAATTCTTTCTGTTTTTTTGGGAGAAAGGTGTGTTCAGAAAAATTTTATAATTGTCTTTGTAATTATAATTTTCTAAAAAAATTATTGGGAATTCAACCCAATACCAGATTAGTTTAACTGTGGAAAGGTCTTGAGTTGTTGTTGGCAATTTTGGTTATTTGTTCATTATCCTTTTTTATCTTATCCTTGTTTATTTTATTCCAAATTTACTAAATGTTTTATACTACAATAAAGATTTTTTAGAATATGAATGTATTTATAAATTTAACACTCATTTTTAGAAAGCACAATGTCTCAAAATTTTTAATATTTAATGATTAGATACTATTTCGCACATGCTTTATCCGGTCTAAACACCAAGTGTGTTTTTCATTGTCGAATTCTTTAAGTAAAATTGTGACACAGTAATACAAGCTGTTTCTTTCATTGTCGAGTTCTTTTAGTAATATTTTGATACAGAAACACTTCTGATTGAAGAAATAAGTGTTTATCTCATATTTTATATCATATAATATTCTTTCTCATATGTTAACATATTTATGGATGGTTTACATGCATTTGATTATATGAACAAAACGAGTAAGAAACCAGGAAAAAGGAAAAATATCTATGTATATCTATGTTAAAATCATATAATGGCTAAGGAGAACATGAACGCACCGGTGAGAAGGCCTTGTCCTTCCAATTGTAGGTTAAATTCTAACGATACTCTGAATGAATTTTATTATCCAGTATCCACCTCTCCTGCAAATAAATATATATCTAATTTGTATTCAGAAGAGAGTAATTCATATAATCTGTAAAGGCAGACTTTGTGTTGCAAATAAATATATATCTAATTTGTATTCAGAAGAGAAAGTAATTTATATAATTGGTAATGGCAGACTCTGTGTTGCCATGTAAAATTGAATCCGCTGTGTAATTAAAATAAATAATCACATGGCTTACCTTAGCAAAAAAGTGTCTCCTCTGCAAACTTTGAAAAGAGATATTTAAAAAAACACTCTTAAAAGGTCTTTGAAAGGAGAGATTCTTTGAAAACAATTTTAAACTGCCTCCAAATGTGCATTGTTTTACACTTGCACTCACAAATTTCAGAACATAGCTTCAACATTTCTCCTTAAGCAAGCTGATCGACATGGCTCGTCGATGAATAAGATCAAATTAAACTTGCATACTGAAAACAAACTGCCTAGCCCCATCTTACCGATTCTTTAACTCTCAATTGAAACGACTCTGGACATTTCGATCCGATCAAATCATGAAAGTGATTTGGTAATACAAACCAGAGGTGAATAGGAGATGGAGGAGGCGTGGGATGGAGTTAGTTATGAATTTTGAAACTGAAAAATTATTTAACAACATTTAATTACATCGGTTTCGCCATCCCCATTCCATGATGTATAAAATGAAGAATAAAAAATATTCCATATTTATTAAATCTCAATTCTATACATTTATTTCATTTAAAAATTATAAATTCTAGACCCCAATTCCAATATAGACCAGCCTATTTAATAAAAAAATTATATATTACATCATGACTTTCCACTCATAAACTGAATGGTATTTTAGGATATATGCTTTTTTTTTTAGAAGTGTCGGCATAAAATTTCATGCATATTGTGGAGGTGGTTTTGAAGATAAAATCTAAAAATACGGACGGTCTAGCCCATGTGCATGCTCACATATATTGACAACATGGGTGTGTACCCATGTTTTCTATATATATTGTGTTGGATTCTATTAAACCATTCTATTAAGATTATGGATTTCCTTGCCAAATTAAAGGCTTTTACTTATTTCTTGACAAAATTCACATAACAATGCACATTTCTACTAACTCAACTACAAATTTTGTTCCATTCCCCACCCCTAACTTACATTTCATCAACACATTTTCAATTAAATAAATAAAAAATCTAGCTCCACATCTACCCCCTTGACTAACTCTATCAAAGAATCGCTACATTGCTCCATCATTTATATCCAGATCCCTCACTTGTCATGTATTTTTTCCTTTGATAGGCTTTCACCTGTTCAAGATATGACACCCAAATATTATGTGCAATAGCTGTCTAGTGAACTACAAATTTTTGAAATAGAATTATGTTCCTCCTAACCAAATACCCCAAAGAACAAATATTGGAAGAAAATTGTATGAAAAATTCTTGAATCTCAGAGTCTCTTTGTAAATGCAGTCTTCCACCAAATGAACCATCCAACAATCATTTAAATTGTACGATGAAATCAAATTACACCAAACAAATTTGGAAAATGTGTTGAAAATAAATAGATCATCAATGGATTCATTATCTTTAGCACACATAACATATATACTAGGGCCTTTCCAACCTTTATTAGAGAGAATATCCCAAGTGAGAAGTTTTATCTCAAGAACCAACCATAGAAAAATTCTTCTTCTGAGAAAACCTTAACACTTCCAAACTAACTCATGCCACCATCTCGACTCACATAGAGGGATTTTTCGTATGAGATTATTGTGCCCCTATTTCATAGTGATATCACTTGAATATTTGTTTAATGACCACATAATGGAAACAACTTCGTTGCTTCTAATTATTATTCCACATTTCCACAAAATAAAACGATACATATTCCATTCATTTACAAACCTTGTCAAATTTTTGAGCTCCATCACAAAAACCCATTCCTGATTTTCCAAGCATTTGATACTTCCTCTTGCTAACTTAGCCAAAAAGTGTATTCCAATGGAATTTAAATAAAAAATGTAACATTCCAATAACCCTTGTTTCCCATCACTCCCCACCTAAGGGTCACTACCTATCATCACTTCCTCCCTACTTCAAATTTTCTAGCTAAACCACTTCACTTCTAAAATCCCATTGACCAAATTTATCCAAAACAAACACCTACCTTTAGCCATCTTAGGAACTTATCTAATCCATTCAATAATTGAAAATGCCTTTAGATATTTTGCCCTCATGATACTATTCCAAGGAGTACTTCCAAATAAAATTCTTCATTCACTTATTGTTGTGAGGGTAGTGCAAAAAATAACCAAATTTCTAATTCCCCAATTAGAAAACTTTTTTGGAATTGCAATTTTTCTTCATTTACTAAAGTCGGTTTTTTTTATTATTATTATTACATAAAATTTGAAAACATAATTCCTTGATTAAATGTTTTTAATACTTTTTCTAAATATAGCCAAAATACTAGAATACTTTATCTCCCATTAAAAAATAACTACCTATTACACCAAATCTCTATTCTCTTTTCCACTTTTTCTAACCTGCCAAATCTCTATTCTCTTTTTCACTTATCCTAGCCTGCCAAAACTAGTCCAATACTTTGTAGCCATTAGGTTTAAGAAAAAACCCAAGATATTACACCTTTCATTGAACATACCAAAGCTAAGAAGGAAAATACCTTTCATATAATGTATTATGTCATTATCCACATTAGATATGAGTCCCATCGGCTTCTCCATGCTTACTTATATTTCAGAAGTAGCATAGAAAACATTAACACCTGCTAATACTAAAAGGTTCCCATTTCTCTCTTAAATCCATCATCGATATAAAAGAAAATGAGTGATTCCTATATTTTACCAACATTGACTCATTTAATTCTTTTATATACTTTTGCATCCATTAGTAAGCTAATGGATCCTTTAATGATGAGTAGAAGTAACCAGGGAGGCATGCGACAACCCTGTATAATGCCTCTCCAATATCAGAAGAACTCTAAAGGCTCACCGTTAATGAGTAACATAATTTCAACAACCCATAATCTAGGAAACTACTTCAAACTTAAGGCCTATAGGAAGGAACACCATCTTTAAAGATGTCAATTTTCCTTATCACAGGATTTCCGCATATTAGTCTTCATAACTAGGGCAAGAAGTTTTCAAGATTTGAAGTTGTGCATCAGCTTCTTGGAAAAATTGACAATATCATGGAGTTGTCTATTGTTTAGAAAACCAAACTAAACAAAGACATATATCTTGAATCCATATTTATTTTTGAGAGAATCTTGTATAGGGAATTTCATAGTGCAATAGACCTGAAATCATTAAATATCTTTGGCTCCACCACCTTAGTAATGACAACTACAAAAGTAATATTTAAGAAACAAAATCTCTTCTGTTCGTTGTAAGAATTTTCTTTATGTAAATTGTGAATTTATAATAGGTTATGTATATATTAAATAATGGTTTTTCAATTTTAAAATTTTATAAAATAAAAATTATCATTGAAGAGGGGCGTTGATTATTGAAGTTATATATATATATATATATATATTGTATAAAACCAATAAGATTATACATTTTATTTTTCTAATTAACGGTCAATATCATATCTATATATTATTGTATTTTGTATAGTGTTTAAATAAAAACATAATTGTGATTTACATTTTATTATAGATGAGTGTTTGTAATTTTAATGATTGACTTTGTTGATATAATTTTTTCTTAGTATAGTAATATTATGAAAGGGATTTGTTTCTTGTTGTCCATTTTTATAGGAATTTATATGTTATTTAGATTGCATCAATGTAAATGTCAAATCCCAAAATAATATAAGCTAATATGTTTTGAAGTTACGATTTATGTGTGTAATCTATATAATTACTTTTGATGTACTATTCACGAACAAATTGTAAAGATAACATAGCTTGTTTTCTTACAAATTAAAATATTTGATTTCCAAATTGATGGTCATCTTATTGTTGCACTTCTTCATGAATATTGAGTTTGGTATTACATGTAATTGATATATTTAATGATAATATCATGTTCTTGTTATGAATACATGCAAAAGTATTCATTTCAAAGAGGTGTGTTGATGTATTAAAGATTTTAGTTCCAACATAAGTAGGAATGTGTTAATCTCATATTAAAGGAAGTCCTAGTTTTCTATTATTGGTGTATAGCCAGATTAAACGAAGTCCTAGTCTTCTATTATTGGTGTATAGGTCAAATGTTTGTCAATATTTCAATAGATATTATTTCCAAATTAATTGTGATGATAATATTTGTCCATAAAAACTTTCTTAGATTTAATTATGCTTATAAGAGTTTGTCCATTAACAGTGGTAAGCAATCTATGTTTGGTAGAAAAAATATTGATTAATTGATAAATGTGTAACTATCATTTTTTAGAAATATTGATTAGTCAATAAATGTGCAACTATGATTTTTTTAGAATTTATCACATAAACAACTTCGAATGATTTAATAAATGTGTGTCATCATATACATGGAAT